>JAKGSA010000685.1:57910-101464 GCA_033558755.1 Philaethria dido | reverse complement strand
ACGCATCTAGTACATCTCTTGTGTTGTAGATGTTCATGGGCGAAGGTTACCACTTACCATCAGGCGGTCCTTCTGCTCGTTTGCCATCCGGTATCCATAAAAAAAAAAGAACCAATAAATCTTTTTAATACATCATTTTTCGAAAACAACTACGATAATATTTATTTGACTTTCTTATATAACTATAAATAATTTTGAAAAAAATAATTCTAGAACAGTAAAAGAATGTCAGGAGTTGAAAATTGCGTAAAACTGGACATAGTCGACAAGTGACTGTACAGTCGACGCTGACTTTAACCTTGGTAATTATCTTAAGCTCAATAGCGAATGAATTATGTCGAATTCCGACTTGCAATCTATAAAATTAATATTACTTCTGTCAGCGCATCAAGATATATTTTGCTACTTTATAATTATGTTACTTAAATATTTAAATGATCAAGAATTAAAGTTTGTTAGAGATGACCTTGGTGCAATAGGACAGTATATGACTGTTAATGCGATTGGTTGTGAGTTCGAATACCATTCGGGGGTATGATTAAGTTTAAAATGGGGAACGGAGTGTCTTAACACTAGGTTCTAGGGTTCCCTCAGCCTACCCTGCTATATACGGGATACAGTGTGAAGCTAAAAAATACATATTTTCATTAATCTCGTAAGACAAAACGTGGCGTTGAGTTCCGCCACTCAACACGCAATCCTCTAATTCGACTGTAAGGCGGCGTACGGAGTGTCTTGACACTACTTTTACTGCTATGCGGTTAAAAAGTTTGAAGTTACAAAAAGAGATTTAAATCATTTAATGTAGAACCAACGAATAGTTCCATTCAAATGTAATATTAATTAGAAATAATAGGCCAATTCATCTTAGTTATTCAAACCGCCATTGCCACTCTTCATGAGAGCACAAAAATGTTGAATTGATGATAATAACTTAACAAATTATTATTTTAAATAATTTCAAAACCTATCAATCATATGTAAATGATTAATATTGTATAGGTTGTAAAGACGAGTAAATTGCACGTTTTCAGCCATTAACTGTATGTGTGTTACAAGAAGTGCAACGAGATTTATTTATGACTTTTGGATTATTCAATACTTGGTTCGGTCTTGGGTGAAAAATGCTCAACGCGGGGGGCTCATGAAGGATACTCGGTGCTTTAGTTAATATATGAATTAAACAACAGCCCGACTTATTTATCTACAATGTTACCGCAGCTTATTTACCGACTTCGAAAAAAGAATATTTTGAGTTAGTTTTTTTATTGGGTATTACTGGTGAATTAGGTGATTCTTTTTTTTATATGATCGGATAAAAAGTTTTTGAGTTATTTGTAATAATTGTAATTTTTAGTGATATCGGCTTACTTTTTTTTTATTTTAATTAAGTATATTACTTAAGACCTCACTTCACGGTAAGGTTTAAATACATACATACATACATAGCTTCACGCTGTATCCCGCATATAGCAGGGTAGGCAAAGGGAACCTAGTGTTAAGACACTTCGTTCCCCACTTTCCGTCGAATTGAGACATTACGTGCTGAGTGGCGGAACTCAACGCCGCGCTTTGCCTTGTTATCAAACCCAGGAAATGAAAAATTCCATTTCCTGGAATGTGAATCGAACCCACAAACTGTCGGGCTTACAGTCGCTCGTTTTGCCTCTGTGCCACGACAGGCGTTACAGTTTTAAATAAAATAAAAAAATATAATATCCTACGAAATATAAATGCGACTTTATATGATTGATGAATGTTTGTTACTCTTTCACGCAAAACATGCTAAACAGGTCTAGAAGAAACTTTAAAGTAATAAATATCGTGTATACACCGGAATAATACAAAGGTCAAATTTATAAAGATTTAGTGTAATTTGTCCGTAATATAACCATAAGTCTAGTATTAATTTTATGGAAGCATTACCATACAAAACATATTCATATTCTCCATACCATTTTTAAATAAGATATGCTTAACGATAAAATAAATAAATTATTTGTCCAAATAAATATATAACGCCTGTCGTGGCGCAGAGGCACAAGCGTGCAACTGTAAACGTGACAGGCTATGGGTTCGATTCCCATTCCAGGAAATGAAGTATTTTCATTTTCTGGGTTTGGTAACAAGGCAAAGCGCGGCGATGAGTTCCGCCACTCAACACGCAATGCCTCAATCTAGCGGAAAGTGGGGAACGGAATTGTTGAAAGAGAACGGAGCGTCTTAACACTAGGTTCTCAGGTTCCCTCTGCCTACCCTGCTATATGCGGGATACAGTGTGAAGTTACGAAATATATATATATATATATATATATATATATATATATATATATATAATTACTCACAGTTTAACAAAAAAATTCTCTAGTAATATACCCGTTTTGTTAGTCATAATATTAAATATACACTCTTGTATATCGTCTACGTATATATATACAAAACCTTAATTTTAATTATATAAAAAACATATTAACAACTGGTTTGTTTGTACATACGTACATATATCTTGAGTGACAGGTGTTTTGTATGATTATGAGTAATGATATAAAAATGTATAAGTATTGAGTATAATGTTACGTTTATATAATATGGAGTAGGTACTTTCGAATTGAGGCATGTCGTGGCGCAGAGGTATAAACATGCAGCTGTAAAAGTGCACAGGTTGTGGGTTCTATTCTCACTCTAGGAAATGAAAATATTAAAATAATAGTTATTATTTTCATTTCCTCGCTCTGGTAACGAGGCAAAGCGCAGCGTTGAGTTCCGCTACATTCCGTGTTCTTAGCAAGCAATGCCTCAATTAGGCGGAAAGTGGGGAGCGGAAATGTTAAAAGAGAACGAAGTGTCTTAAAACTAGGTTCTCTGTGTGCGGGTTACAGCGTGAAGTTAAAAAGAGAAAAAAGGTACTTTCGAATGTTTCAATTCGACATTGGCCATACATCTAACTTAATTTTATTAGCGCCAAGACCATTATATAATGATTTTCTGATTGTCAAAAAAAAACTACTTTGCGTTATGACTTTCTACGAAGTGTTTCTAATATGATGCCTATTATAAATTGCTTTTTGTTTTAATTAATGTTACATGATGTCATAGTGGCGTAGTAGTTGTGTTCAGCTGAATGCAATGGTTCAAGTGTCATTGGATTGTTTTTTGTTAAAGATTTTAAATCTTACTGATTCTTACTTTATTCTCGATCAGTGTTGTAGTCCGGGAGAATCTAGTGTTACAACACTCCGTTGTTCACATTGCTCCCAAATGCGAAACATTGTGTGTCTTATCATAGCAGAAATATGGAAATAATTTAAATATAATCTTTCCCCTATTGGGATTCGAACCTACAATATAGTTAGACGTTGTCAGTCTACGTCACGATGGCCTCTAAACGTAAAACTTTGAATAATAAGAATATAGTTCTACATACATAAAAAGTTTATCTTTTGGAAAAAATCTTATTGTATTCAGTCTAACAATTAAGCACTTTACGACATAGCATTCTCACAAGTGTAATTGACAGTCTTGACTTTAAAAGCAATGGTTTCGGGTTCGATTCCACTTCAGAATAATGCATATAGGTTATTTTTCATTTTTTCGCTCTGCTAAGACAAAATGCGGCGTTGAGTTCCGCCACCCGGCATGAAATACCTCGAATTCAGGTGGAAGGCAAAAAACAGAGTGTCTTGACACTAGGTTCTCTCAGAACATTGCTATGTAGAGAATAAAGCGTGAATTTAAAAAAAAAATAATTATCAGATAAATTTCAAAGAACAATGTGGCGATAAATACCGCAAAGTGACATTTTAATGATCGTTACGATCGAAAAAGTAAATATGTCGATTCTTATTGTATTCAGTTAGTTTAAAGCTAACACAAATCATGGTGTAACGCGAATGCCTTATGGCCTACGAACACTGTTTTGTGGAAATGGCATGAGGTTGACCATACGAGGTATAAAAATTTATATTTTTAGATGATAGTTACCTTCATTTATTAGTTAATTTTCCAGTATATAGGTATTGAATTAAACTCTAATTTATATTTTATGTTTAACAAAACATGTTGTATGTTTTGTAATACGAAAATTTCATTATATAATTAATTTATTTAGAAATAGAGCTTGTTATTAGAACAGCTCTGCCTGTAAACGCAATTACTTCGGTTTGATTCCCACTTGGTGCACTAATCATATTTAAATTATTTTCACTACTCTGCTCTGCTAGACGCTGCGTTGAATTCCGCCATTCAAAACGTAATATCTCGAAGGTAAAGTATAAGCTAGCGCATGATTCTAGGTTCTCCGTAATTAGGGTAGCTATAGGAGAAAAAAAGGATTAAAAGTACTTATTTAGAAATATTTTTATAGATCTAGCTAGTTGTATATTACTAGTTGATGTTATTTCTATAAAACTGTGAGCCGTGAGTATAACGGTCGCAGAACATTTCGCACGAAACGCACGCGCATTCCTTTGCATTATTTATGAGTGCGGGAGCTTTTCCGCCATTTTCTGGATTTTTTTAAACGACCACCCAACTTAAATACCTTACCATTGATATTTTTATTTTTAACTTTTGTTTTTATAACGCTTGTATAGCTTGACCTGTATCTGTTTAGGTAATGGTATCTTTAAACTTTCAACGGTCAGATTAGTTCAAAATTTTGAACAATTATCAAGAACGATAATCATACAAATGTTTAACTTCACGCTGTATCCCGCATATAGCAGGGTAGGGAAGAGGGAACCTGAAACCTAGTGTTAAGACACGCCGTTCCCCACTTTCCGCCGAATTGAGGCATTGCGTGCTGTGTGGCGGGACTCAACACCGCTCTTTGCCTTGTTACCAAACCCAGGAAATGAAAAAACTAAACTTTTACATTTCCTGGAGTGGGAATCGAACCCTCAAAATATAGTTTAAATAATCATACTGAAATCCAATAATTTTATTCTTATACAAACAATTATTTTTGAATTTTTAATTTGATTAACTGTAAAAGCGTGGTTTTCATTTTTTTTTAAATTATAATTTGTTTTTAAAACATTAATTTGACCTAAATTCACTTTTAATTTGTATTTAAACCTGAAATTACAATTAATTTTGATAAAAAAATAATATAGTATAATTTAAGTAACTTGGCC
The DNA here is from genome assembly GCA_033558755.1 of Philaethria dido. Lineage (NCBI taxonomy): Eukaryota > Metazoa > Arthropoda > Insecta > Lepidoptera > Nymphalidae > Philaethria > Philaethria dido. The sequence continues at coordinate 96,329 of JAKGSA010000685.1, read as the reverse complement.
TTATTCCGATTATCTTAGTCATTTTAACAAAAGCATTTTGAAAATTTTTCTTACTTACTGCTCTTTAATTACCCTCATTTTTGTAATTTAAGAAGTTTAAATTATTTTAAATATACAGTAAATAAATATATTAAGTGAAATATACTAAGTTGAGGCTATCATGGCGCAGTGGGACAGAGTAAACACGGTAGTTGCAGGTTCTAACTTCACTCGGAAGAATGATAATATTTAAATTGTCCTTTATTTCCTATCGTGGTGTCGAGGTACAAGCGTACGAATGTAACCGCGACAGGTTGTAGGTTCGATTCCAATTCCAGGAAATGTAAAAGTTTAATATTTTCTGTTTTGGCAACAAGACAAACTGCGGCGTTGAGTTCCACCACTCAGCACGTAATGCCTCACCCGGCGGAAAGTGGCAACGCAGTATCTTTAACACTAGGTTCTCAAGTTCCCTCTGCCTACCCTGCTATATGCGGTGGCTACATGTGAAGCTAAAAAACTACTCTGAGAATGATATATTGAATTATTTTCGCTTCCATGTTCTGGGTAAGTCAATAACGCGGCGTTGAGTTCCGCCACACAACACGCAACGTTTCTGAATTCATACGAAATAGAAAACGGAGCAGCTGAATGCCAGTTCTCTCTCTACCAGCAACGCTGAGAAGCATGAAGTTGCACGAATTAACATTTTAACTTAATTACTGACAAAGTATTTTATTAATTGTTATTGCGCATCATACATATGATGAATCTATTATTAAATATTTTATGTTGACGAAATGCAAAGTCTTGTTTACTTCCTAAATTCTTATAGAATTCGAATGCAATGCATTTACATAATATAATGGTTACATATATATATATATATATATATATATATATATATATATATATATATATATATTATTAAGAATAAAGCTTACTTTTAGATGTTATTTTATTATTTAATTAACATAAAAAAAATAAAATATACAATTAATTTTAATAGAAACGTACAAAATACAAAAAGCACTTTAATAAAAATAACTCGCAAAATTCTGTCGAAAAATTCTCAATATTTTTACAATAATAATAAAATTAAATTCCAATTTCAATGGCCATTCATAGAAAAAACGTAAAGTCCCCTGGAAACACGTAGATGTTGTTTTTATTTAAGATTTACGATTGTAGCAAAAATACCAATTGAGTAACGGGACCCGCCTGCCTTGAAGAGGTCCGGGTCAGGTACTGTTGTACTATTCTTACAGTACTTTAAAACTACTACGTAAACGTCGTATCACATCACAGAGAATATTACTATGAGTGTATATATAAATTTTGCATATTTTAATAGTAAATGTACTCATTTGTATGTAAATGTACTGAGGTTATCGTGGCGCAGTAGAACGATTGTAAACGCAATGGTTGTCAGTTCGATTCAGAGGAATGATTGTATTTTTTCATTTCACTCGCTCTGGTAAGATAAAACGCGGCGTTGAGATCCGCTACTCAACTCAGTTCCCGATCTCGTGCGGATAGTGAAAAGCTGGAGTGTCTTGGCACTAGGTTCTCTTGACAATATTGGCGAAGTGAAATGCAGAAACCAATATAAATTATTTGCAGCAATTTTGGACTAGAGCCAGTAAATAGTTCCTTAGCTGATAAGGTTAGAAACCAAACATTTTATAAATTCAAAGTGGCTGTTTTGTCACGTTATGTGAAAATGTGTGTAATGTAGCCCAAATATTTTCACCTTCATATTCTTTCCGTTCTTGACTTTCGAAAATATTTCGATTTTGAGTCAGCCTCAATTATTGTATTCTGACGTCAATTGAAATTGCATTATCCATTTAATGACAAACTATAAATGTCATTTTTTGAACGCATTATTTTAAATTCCAATATTATTGATATATCAGATGAATATTTTTAACTTAATGAAGGCAATCAATCTATAGCTCATTTTGCTATTTTTAATAATTAAACAGTCGGCTTCATTAATTAAAGCTTAAGCCGTAAATACTTCTTTGTTAACGTTTATATTCGTTTTTTGAAAACTGATCTTTTTTGATTTTTTATTACAAAAACGGTTTTTTTGATTAAAAAAATAATATTAACTTTTGCCAATTTCATTTTTTAATTGTTCCGTGTAAATAATTTGCGTATACATTGCTTCATTACGTTTTATTATTTGAGTTTCTTTTTCTGTTACACTTTTTTTCGAAAAAATATTGTAAATTCTTCCTCCAGAAGTTTATTATGATAGGTGAATGTTTGTTTGTGTTTCACGCAAAAACTACTGAACTTATTTAAATGAAACTTTACACTATATATAGCTTATGCTTTTGAAGATTATTTGTCATTTGGCCGTAATATAGAAATAAATATCTATCACAATAAAATAGGAAATGAAAAAGTGTTTTTATTTCCTGGGTCTGGTAACAAGGCAAAGCGCGGCGTTGAGTTACCACCACTCAGCACGTAATGTCCCAAAATCCGGTGGAAAGTGGGGAACGGAGTGTCTTAACACCACAAAACCTAGGTTCTCAGGTTCCCTCTGCCTACCTTGCTATATGCGGGTTACAGCGTGAAGTTAAAAAATATATATCTATCACTTCATGCATATCCTTTGACACAGTAAAAGAGAATTGATAAATTATTATCCACCGTTCGTTCACAAATATATGCCTCATTTTACTATTAGAAATCAATAAATTATGTTTAGTATAAAGTTATTTTAATGACGCTACATTGCTTTATTTTGAATAAATTTCGTATAAAAATGTTTGCGTGGAATGTATTAACACAGATATATCAACAATTTACATGCAAATTCCGACATCTAGTATTGGGTAAAGATATATTTATATTTAAATCATTATAATACGTTCCTTTGCGTTGGTTTAGAGGACATCGTGGTGGCACAGTGGCCATCGTGTGATGGTGATAGGTTGTGGGTTCGATTCCCATGTGGGCAAATAGTTATATTTTAATTTTCTTTTTAGTATGGAAAGACAAAACGCAACATCTCGAATCTCGAATTCTTGAATAATGATTTTGGAAAGAGAGAGTGCAATCGAACAAGTGTTTCAGAATGACGTTGTTTGATAAGAACACAAGACATTTAATTAAGTTCAAACAAATATATTTGTGTTCGAAATAAACAAAAGCCTTGCACGGAATTCGAATCCGTAACCACAACAGTGCATGGAATCACATTCGCCATTTTAAATTCTGATAGCTCATTATTTATAGTTAATGGGAGCTCTCGTTAGTATAATTATGAGGTACTATCTTGGTTAACCTTATGTTTGCCTTCGGAGCGCATTTTTTTTGCATAAATATTCCTCTCGTAATAAGCTGTGTACAAAGTTTCTAGATATGGATTACTACAAGCTTCGACTCTCAAGCTTGAATAATATTTCTTTATTAAAAATATTTATAAATAGCCAGTTTGTGGAACCGGATATGAATATACGTTAAACGAGACAGACAAATCCAACGGATGTTTATTCAATAGAACTATTAATAATGCATAAGGGGGTAGGTATTATTTAGATTTGTAGAGGGTAACCTGAGAACTCTAGGTTGCACACACCTGTTCTTCAACACTTCCGTTCCCCCACTCTTCCGCCGGATCGAGGTATTGCAAGTTGTGAACCCTCACCCCAGGGCTAGCTTTTGGCCTTGTTTCTAGATATTTTGCTTCGATAACCACAATGCCACTAACCAATAGAATGAAAAACAGCGGCGCAAATTTTGCAACATATTTTCAATTAAGGTAATTATAAATACCGTGGGCCTATGGACGCTTGCAACACCAGGGTATCACTTCTTACGTTGCCGACCCTTCAAAAACCTATTTATTCCCCTCTTCTTTGAAGAACCCCATATTAGCCCTCTGGGAACCTCGGCAGGGAGATCATTCCAATAATTGAGAGTCCGCGGAAGAAAATTCCTTTGCGTGAAATCGAACCGTGGTGCCTGGGACCATTTAGGTTCCAAAGTGTGAGCATGAACTCCCTGTCGATGGCGAGCGAAAAGTGATGGTGAAAAGTATGCTATATATAAAGATAAGTCAAATATATCACACCTCTCAAAATATTTTTTTAGTGTAAAACAATACGTTAGAAGCATATTTCTATTCTATGAAATGGCGACATTTAAATTGGCAAAGCGATGCTAAATTTTATTTCTTAATAAACCTTTATATATGTTAATTTGTACGTGACTCAATAATTTTAAAAAACCGACTTGTAATGTTGACACCATCGTGTCGTCGCGTTAGGAGTGTCTAGGGGCCTAGACGAGGCGAGGGGCTATGATATTAAGGAAATATTTAAGTTTTAATATAAAAACTTAAAAGCCATCATGGCACAGTGGGACAGAGTTTGTAAATGCGATTGGTTGTGGGTTCGATTCCCCCTTGGGAACATATATATTTTTTGTTTCTCTGCTCTGGTAGGACAAAGCGCGGCGTAGAGTTCCGTCACTTAACACAGTGTTGCGAATGGAGTGTCTTGACACTAGATTCACTCTAATTACCCTGCTAAGCGGGATTAAACATGAATCTACTACATAACTCTTAGTCTAATAACCTCAAAATTTCGATATTTTCTAATTTTCTAAACACTCATAACAAAAAAACCTATTTATATCTAAGATTTTTTAAGACCTTTGCAAATTTTAAATTTGACTTACCTTATTTTCATACTAAGTTAGTAATTTTTTTGTTTATTACAAGTTTTTGTTATCAATAACATACGGAAAGTGGAGAACGGAGAGTCACTATTAGATTTCTCCTCTCTCTAAAATCAGTAGATGTGATAAGATAAAAACATAATGTATGAGCTCAATTGTCCACTAGCATTGCAGTCATCCACTTTGCATACTCAGCTTAAAGCCTCCAGGTCTGTTATCTAACTATGCGATCACCTGCACAAGTATTTCCTGTATATACCGGCTTAATTTATAACGCAACACATATATTCTATTGGACTATATAAAAATATTTTTTATAATGTTGTAAGTTGCGTTATGTATGAGTTATGTTTTTTTTATTTATTTGACATGTATCTATATATAAATAGTTGACGCAAAAACTTTGTTCCCCTTTTTACGAAAATTACGCGGGCGGAGGAGCATGAAATTTGGCACACTTATAGTTTATACAGAGAAGTGCAGAATGCTAATATTTTTTTTTAAAATAATGCATAAAGTGACATATACATTGGTAAAGACAACGCGTTGTTAACGCGCCAATGAGGACACTTGTATGTATAACCAAAGAGCTTAAAGTCCAATGTTTATTTACTTGTAAATGCTTTGTATGAGATAATGATATTGAGGGTTGGGGGAGTGATAATAATAAAATTGTACATAGCGTGGTGTTGAATTCCATTCAACACGCATTGATTCTTAGATATTCTCTACCTATCCCTGCTATGCTGGACAAAGTACGAAACTGTTTTTGCTTACCAATAATTGGTATTATTAAAATATTCTTAATTATATATTAAATTAATAAATATATAAGTATATGTATAGATTCAGGACTATTACATACTGTCTGTGTGGTCGTTTAATAGTTTTTCCAAATACAGAGCTCCTCCATGTACATCGAAAATAAAATGCTTCTCACGTTCGGCTTAACTTTGATATCGGCAGTATTTATTATCGGTTTTATGGTAAGGTCTATTCTTTTAGAATACCTAATTAGTTCGTGCTTTCCTTCACATTCCTTAAACAATATGAATTGTAATGTAACAATAATAATGTGTGCACATAGTACATATAAATACAACTATTATACATATTATAAATGAGAAATTTGTGAGCATGGATGGACGTTTGTTTTGCTTTCTAGCAAAAAATTGCTGAACGGATCTAGATGAAACTTTATATAGCTTCATCAGAATAACGCATAGGCTACAATTTATAAAAAGATTTTGGTGCTAAAATCAATATATTCAAACATAAATATATTCAACTTTGCATGGTAGGTAGGGAGAACTAAATTCTATATGAATAACTTTATTCTGCTTTTTCTCCTAATTTAAAGAAATTAAGATTACCATGAAATATATATGAAATATATCTTCTAACTTAGCCTCACGCTTTATTGTTATCGGGGTAGTCAGAGAGATACAGAATTTATAACTTTTTTTTTAACTTCACGCTGTAATCTGCATGTAGGCAGAGGGAACCTGAGAACCGACGTGTTAAGACACTCCGTTCTCTTTCAACAACTTATAATATACGTAATATATATGCATTTTCATGAAAATTCTTAAGTTTTTCTTAAATTTCGCCAATAAATAATAATAATAATTTCTAACTTATCTCTCTAGAGTCTAGAATTTTGACACCCAATAAGTACGTTGTCACTCGTATACGTATAATAATTATACTTAATCATATCTAATGGTTCGTTGATAATATCATGTGGTTTTGTATTAATATGATGCCGAAGATTTAATTTCATTGCTTATATATATTTACTAGTAATGGACTCAGGCTTCACTATGAATGCTATTATAACGTATATTCGCGTATTTGTACTACGCCATAGGCATATTAAATTCTAAAAATATTTTTTGTTATAAATTTACCTAAAGTCGGTTAAAAATAACAAATGATTATTAATCTGTACTAATCTAAGTTTAGTATTTTAATTTCCTGGGGTAACAAGGCAAAGCGCGGCGTTGAGTTCCGCTACTCAGAACGCAATACCTCAATTCGGCGAAAAGTGGAGAACGAAGTGTCTTAACAATAGGTTCCCTCTGCCTACCCTGCTATATGCGGGATACAGCGTGAAGCTATGTATGTATGTATGTATGTACTAATCTAACTTCGAAAAACGAAGGAGGTAATCAATTGCATTGTATTTTTTGTGTCTCACTGCATCTTTTTACGGGGTAAATCAATTTTGATGATTAATTTTTTTTAGTAAGGAGTAATTTTTTTTAGTAGGAGGTTCGTCCTCCGTCTGGCTCGCGACCACTATCATGTCAAAGACGAACCGCCAAATATCTTATGATGTGTTCCGGTTCGATGGCATGTAAGCCAGGTTTTCCCCTTTCCCACCCATCCTTTCCCCAAAATGTGGTGGTTCCGATAGCGGACTACTACATTATCCTCCCTTTCCATCTGTATCCTCTAAGTTGGCAACGCATCTACAACATCTCTGGTGTTGTAGATGTTCATGGGCGAAGGTAACCACTTACCAACAGGCGGTCCTTCTGCTCGTTTGCCATCCGGTATCCATAAAAAAAAAAAAAAAAAAAAAAAATAAAAATTGATAGCTATTGCTTCTGATGTGATTCCATTTAAATTTGGTTAAGATCTAACGAGGAGTTGCTGAGTTTCATAAGAGTTTAACTTCTTAGAGCATTTGAAATTTATATTTTTTATATACTCGTTGGTATTCGTGTATAAATTGAAACTTTACTAAAATGAAGATTTTTGATGTTTTCAACTCTATATAATAAAATATTTTTCTTATCTTTTAAAATCTTAAGCATATATATATCCCGCCTCTTACATGACAATGTCTTGCAAAATATTATGATAGATAGAATTTGCATAATTTATTTTAAATCGCATTAAGCCATCGTGTGGCACGTCGCAGTGGGATAGTGGCTGGTTGCAAACGCCATTAGTTGTAGGTTCGATTTCTGCTCGAGAGAATGACTATACTTAATTTACTTCCATTTCCCCGCATTGGTAAGACAAAACTTGATGTTCCACCATCGCAACATGCAATATCGTAAAATGGAGTGTCTTGGCACTAGGTTCTCTTTACCTACACTGACATTCAAGAAAAAGCATGAAGTTACTTAATTATTTATGCTCATTATATAAATATTTGTCCTACATCAATCAACCTATTTTGTCACTAGCACATGTTCTGCAAAAAAGTTTTTATTCTATCATTCCTGAACTGTACAATCTTTGTCTATAATATTAAAAAAAAAACTAATGTCATCTTGTGACATTTTGTTTCAACAAATAATTAATTTGCATCCTCGTTATAAGATGAGTCAACATGCATTCATTAGCGTGTAACGGAAGTTAGCTGAGCGAATTAAATTCTTGACTTTGCTATTAAAATAAGGTGAATCATTTTTTTAATTATTATTTATATAGTAGCGTTTTATGTTAATTTTATTCTGTAAATTGTATTTTTTTTTCGCAATATCTAGATATCCAATTTCGTATTACAAAATTAAATCGATATGACCTTAATGCCGATTAGAAGCATTTTGTTCGCAAATCTGCTGTATTTTTAAATTCAAATAAGATTTAGTGTTTTAAGTTAGACGCTCTAGTTGTTCTAGTTGAAAAATTACTTGAAGTTTTTTCTTGGTCTACTTCTATGATAAATGGATGAGACTTTTTAAATCCTACTACAATTATATGTATATGCGACAGTTTTTAAGAATGATGTTTGTTATATTTTAAGGCAAAAACTACTAAACGAATCTAGATGAAACTTTATAATAATATAGCTTATATATCAGAATAAGACTTTAAAAAAGAGGAGGTTCTTATTATAACCAAAACTAGGTGAACCAAATTTGATGATAATTTTTTTATATGATAGTTTTTGATGTGGTCCTATTAAAAATTAGATACATTTGAGTTTCTGAGTTATTCGTAATAATTTTACTTTTAATTGCATTTAATTTGAAATCGGTTTTCTTCTTTGTTAAAATCTTAATAACAAAGATTTCGTGAAATTTGTTCATAACATAACAACAAAATATCTAATATTACATAATAACTATTGCATGCCGATGCGTCTAAATAGCCAATTGCTGTTGTCTGTAATCTGATTTGAGTGGAATCAGTAAGCCCCGGCCTTGTCAGTATTGAGCGTATTAATTGAAAGATCGGCGCACTTTGGATGTCACGCAGCGTGAGGATGAATCAGGAATGTATGGGACATACATACATAACAGTTTTTTATTGCTGAAATAGATTTATTAAGATTGTTGTAATGGTGCATGGGGTCAATTTTGTGTTGTGTTAATATTTTATATGGTTTTGTGTGTTTGTTTATATGATTAAGTAAATATTTTAACTAAATTCAACGTCATCGTGTGACTGTAAACGCGACAGGTTGTGGGTTCGATTCCCACTCCAGGAAATGTAAAAGTTTAGTGTTTTTAATTTCTGGGTTTGGTAACAAGGCTAAGCGCGGAGTTGAGTTCCGCCACTCATCACGCAATATCTCAACTCGACGGAAAGTGGAGAACGGAGTGTCTTAACACTAGGTTCTCAGATTCCCTCTGCCTACCCTGCTATATGCGGGATACAGCGTGAAGCTAAAAAACATTAAATGTAAGAATAGTTGATATATATAATAATGCAATTGTAATGCAGTTTCTACCAGTTAAACATACTTAACTAAGATTTCATATCATATAACGTATGTTGGTTCCAATAATTAAAAGCTTGGAAATAAAGAATGTCTTTATATTACAAGAAAGCGAAGAACGTAGTGATTTTTCACTAAATCAATACTTTTTAACAAACAATTAACGTAGACTATGACTATGACTATGAACATACTTTAACTACGAAAATTACTTACAATTGAGTATCATAAATAATAATTAAGCGTAACCGGAAATAATTAAATTGTTATTTTAAAATGGTGTTTCCCAAAATGATAATTTTTATTTACTGCTTTTAAACAGCACGCCAAAATTCCGAACAATTTCAACGAAAACATATTATTGTAGAGTTTCGCTTACCTACGCAAATAGTATCGGAGGTATGTAGGTAAACAGGTTATATCAGATTTTCAATTGCTCGAACAAAATAGTGACTTACTAATAATTTTGTGTTAAAAGACTATATCCGTACCGGGCGTGAATATGTTGATAAATACATACTTTATAGGGCAGACATCTTTTAAGTGACAGATTAAGTGTTATTACTAAATTCCATTTTTGTGTTATTTTACCGGAAAGTGTATGCTTACAATATTTTTTTTTCAATTCTTTATTTATTTTTGCTCTAAATCAATCAGCAAATATTTTCATATATATATTACTGTCTATATCTGGTATATATATACGTTATTGCATTTCGGAATTACGGGATTGTTCGCGATGATTGTTCGAACTCCAGTCAAATCGAAAGAAAGGAAATGGTATCCCCCAGTTCTTTCAATCAACCTCGTTTAATCGCTTTCAAAGAGTCTTTATCAATTTTTTTAAAATAATAAAATAAAGCTGATTTTTTTGTAATTATTAAAAGTCATTCTTTAATATATTTTTTATAATTAAAGATAAGGAAACCCTATTTTTAATTATCAAATTTATTGAATTTCTGAATATTGTTTTGTATTTATAGTAAATTTAAAATTCTTATAAAATAATAAGTCGCTCGTGATAAATTTTATCTTATTAAGAAAAATATTTTACTTATTAAATGTTCATAATCACCACAACATATTTAATTTACATTAATCAAATATTCATTTACACATACAGTAAGGTATAAATAATGTTACAGCTTCACGCTTTTTACTGCATAGCAAGAATTCAGAAAGAACCTAGTGTAAGACAGTTCGTTCTCTACTTTCAGCCTGAATTGCATATTGAGTTGCGGAACTCAACGCCGCGCTTTGTCTTCCTAGAGCAGAGAAATTAAAAAAAAAAAATACATAGCTTCACACTGTATCCCGTATATAGCAGGGTAGGCAGAAGAAATATGAAAACCTAGCGTTAAACACTCCGTTCCCCACTTATTTCCCCACTATTTCCCCCAATTGGTATTGAATTCACAGTCACTTGTGTTTACAGTCAGATGTTATACCACTGTGCCACAAAGGACTCGTTGTAGATTGTTTTTATATAAAAATCTATCAATCATGAATCAAAATCAATAATATTTCATACATTGCATCATGATATTGATTTTCTTGTTATGTTTTAACGCAGTGCGCCAATGTTAATCACTTATCAATGGAATTCAATTTGTTATCAAAATGAAGCCTAATCGTTAAATTTTAAACATTTTTATATCTATATATAGCTTAGCTTCACGCTATATCTCGCATATAGCAATATAGGCAGAGGAAACCAGAGAACCAAGTGTTAAGATACTCCGTTTCCCACTATATATAGCTGTTTAGTTTATAATGTATATTATTTCAAAATTCGGCGTTGAGTTCCGTCACTTAGCAATGACTAAATAATTGTATAACTACGTTCCTTTTAGTTATTCTTAACCGACTTGCAAGGAGGTTCTCAATTCGACTGTATTTTTTATGTGTCCATAATTTTGATGATTGTTTTTTATATGATAACTAGTGCTTTTTATGTGGTACCGTTTAAGTTTTTGAGTTATTCGTAACAATGTTACTTTTTTGTGCATTTTATTATAAGACTGTTCTTAAAATTTTAATTTTTAAAGTAGGTTTTGAACCCATTGCTATGATAATATATTATAGACAGTAGTCATAGATGTTTCCCGACGATATAGACTATATAGATACAATGTATAATGATAAATGACCTAATTTATAACTATTGGCATGTAATTTAAAGTTTAGCACAAACAAAGCTAAGTGTCTCGGTGCTATTTGAGTAACGTAGCCAATCAGTCTGATATATATGCCAGAGGTGAAGTTCAATATTAATAAGGAGATATTCTTGTTCCTTATATTTATAAATGAATCGATTTTGGTAGTAATTTTGTTTGAAGAAAGAGGAAATTTCATAGTTTTGAAGATTTTATTTATAATGACACTTAAATTTTTTTTTTTATTATTTATTTTACCCAATATATTATATTACGAGTGTTAGGACACAGTACCAGTCTATCGCAAACTAAATCCTATAGACGTTTGTCTTTTTATGTGTAGGTATATAATTATTAACTGCCTGAATCAATTTTGATGATTCGTTTTTTGTATGACAGCTCGTGCTTCTGATATGGTGATATACCTTTTAGTACATTTTATTTAAAGTCGGTTTTTTAATTCTGTTAAAATCTTAACTTTTTTTTTTTTTATGGATACTTAGATGGATGGCAAACGAGCAGAAGGACCACCTGATGATAAGTGGTTACCTTCGCCCATGAACATCTACAACACAAGAGATGTACTAGATGCGTTGCCAACCTAGAGGATACAGATGGAAAGGGAGGATAATGTAGTAGTCCGCTATCGGAACCACCACATTTTGGGGAAAGGATGGGTGGGAAAGGGGAAAACCTGGCTTACATGCCATCGAACCGGAACACATCATAAGATATTTGGCGGTTCGTCTTTGACATGATAGTGGTCGCGAGCCAGACGGAGGACGAACCTCCTACCACCAAACAAAACTATAAATCAACGATTCTAAAGAAGTTTCACTTTAAAAATATTATATTTTACTTCAACCCTGCATACTATTAAACCCCGATCTATCATACATATGCCATATTAAAAATATTGACATATTAATTGTATACGTAAGCGTCGTTTAATCTGCCACTAATTCGTGACGATCATGTGACTCGCGATAGCGAAATTCTTTCTACGTAACTACGAACGTATGTTGAACGCTTTGACGTATGAACGATCATTATAACACCTGATGATTGATATCGATGTAGTAAGGCAAAAATTCCATTTAAATTACAAATCAAATGATGCATTTTTGTTTTTACGTATAGGAACATTTTACGTTGTTTTAAGAGTGTGAATTTTTTTTTTCTTTAACTTCACGCGCTGTATCCCGCATATAGCGAGGTAGGCAGTAGGGAACCTGGAGAACCTAGTGGTAAGACATTCCGTTCTCTTTCAACAATTCCGTTTCACTTTCCGCCGAATTGAGGCATTGAGTGCTGAGTGGCGGAACTCAAAAAGCCGCGCTTTGCCTTTAGTTAAGCCAAAACCCTGCAAAAATGAAAATATTTCATTTCTGGAGTGGCAATCGAACCCAAATACAACCTGTCGTGCTTACAGTCGCACGCTATGCCTCTGCGCCACGACTGGCGCAGCAAAATATTAAGATATTTAATGAAAATCTCTCTACAGAGATAAACAAGAATAAGTTGCAACAAGTGTATAAGAATTTCAACGTAACTTCATAAGAAGGTGCAGGTTCTAATTCTGTTTCTTTTTTTTACGTTTTTAAATATGATGCAATTGATTTAATTAGTAATAATATTCTTGCAATGGTAAGTTACGTACACAAATTAGTAATACATTCCTCTTAACCGTTCTCCATTTTCCACTGATTGATGAAAACCATTGCCGTAATTTCTCTAATTAAACGAGGAAATGATTTTAATAATTATAAACCTAACCTAAAAAACATCTACTATATAATCGTACACTTTTATACATATATACATAGCTTCACGCTGTGTCCCGCATAAAGTAGGGTAGGCAGAGGGTACCTAGTGTTAAGACTTGAGACATTGCGTGCTCATTGGCGGAACTCAACGCCGCGCTTTGCCTATACACTTTTATAAATTACTATTATATGATATTTAATTATATTATGGATAAAAAACAAAGCTTCACCCTTATATAGCAGGGTAGTCAAAGACAACCTATTGTAGAGACACTCCACTTCACTTGTCCAAATTCAAGACATTATTAATAATGCTATATATATTTGGCTTACAGAGGTGACGCAGCTTGAAGACCCGCGGCTAGAATGGCTAAGCATCCAGGAAGCTATGCTGCGGGACTACCTCCATACTGCCCAGGAGGCACTCGAGGTAAGTTAAAAAAATTCAACACACAGTATATTGTACAGATATTAATTGTTATGTAGTAAGGTCGATAAGTGATTTTTTTTTAACTTCACGCTGTATCCCGCATATAGCCAGGGTAAGCAGAGGGAACCTGAGAACCTAGTGTTAAGACAAGTTTCTTCTCTTGTATTTTTATTCATATTGAAGTGCAATACTTACATACATATTTTTTTTTATATATGTTATAATAAAGCATTATCTGAAATCAAAGATCATAGTAATTTGTCATATGGACATTGTCTTTTAAATTTTTTACTTTACATATAAGAGTATAAGTAAAAAATAAAAAAGTTAACAGGTTTGTTAATTGTTCCCCATTCTACCAAAGCTAGCTATAATTTATTACACTGGCATCCGTTATACATTAATGATAAACAAAATATATAGCTTTTGCGTGCACGACCAAGATTCAATTAAGAGACCCAAGTAATTTTTCTGCTCATCCTAATCTAAATCATGGGCGAGAACCTGTTATACTGCTCAATGAATCTTCGCAAGCAATTGACTTTTAGCAATTCTGACATCATTTTGGATATCGTACGATGTTAAATACCAACATTTGTTATTTTTAGTCATTAGTGGTCACTAGTGGTTTTTAGCCACTCTAGATCTGTTTTAAAGGAGGTAATAGGAGAGAACATAGACCGCACAATACCTAATACTTAACTTCACGCTTTATCCCTAGCGGAGTAGTCAGAGAGGATGAAGCCAAAAAAAATTATAAATATACAATGATATATTGTAAAACGCCATCATGACGCAGTTGTTTTGTTTAACCCTACGTATAATGGTTGTAGGTTCGATTCCCACTTAGTTAAATACGTATTAAGCAACTTCACGCTTCGTTCTAGCATCTTTCATAGCATGTTCAGAGAACCTAGAGTAAAGACAGCCAATTCAGAACTCAACACCGTATTTTGTCTTACTAGGGCGGGATAATGATAGTAAATATAACCATTCTCCCAAGTGGGGTTGGAACACACAATCACCACCACAGTCAGGTGCTGTTCCACTGCACTACTATGACCTTTACATATATATTTATAAATATTTTGTTCTCTTGTTCAGATTAGATATTAAGTGGTCTAGGTTTTAAGGAAGAGATCCTTAAAAATAATGCTAGAAAAAACCAATTGTCACAAAAAAAGATAGTATCAATTTAATGGGTTATCTTTAATGCGTACTCAAAAGAACATTAGGCGATCTTTAGTCTTGTGGAGATAACAAAGGAATGTGATGGCCCTGATTAGCGATAAGATAGCGAATGCTATATTGTTTTGTATTGAACATGTAAGATACGAAAATCATATATAAGTGCCGCTTTAAATAAAATTGTTTAGATAATTTTTGTCTACAGAAGTATAATTGTAATTATGTTTGTGAATGATGACATCTCATGCAATTATGAGTTATATGTGCCTAACGCCTGTCGTGGCGCAGAGACACAAGCGTGCGACTGTAAACGCGACAGGTTGTGGGTTCGATTCCCACTCCAGGAAATGTAAAATTTAGTATTTTCATTTCTTGGGCTTGGTAACAAAGCAAAGCGCGGCGTTGAGTTCCGCCACTCAACACGCAGTGCCTCAATTCGGCGGAAAGTGGGGAACGGAATTGTTGAAAAAGAATGGAGTGTTTTAACATTAGGTTCTCTGGTTCCCTCTGACTACCATGCTATATGCGGGTTACAGCGTGAAGTAAAAAAAATGTGCCTATATATTTATGATTATGTTTAAGGCCGGCAACATATTTACAGCTACTCTAGTGTTGTAGATGTCCTTGGGCGAAGGTAACTACTTACTATCAGGTGGTCCTTCTCGTTTGCCACCTTCCTGCAATAAAAAAAAAGATTAACACATGATCAACGTGAATATATTGATAAATCGAAAAGTATAGTTTTATTAGCAAATACTTTTAGTTTACGTTTTATTTGTAAATTATGTTTGCTTAATTTTTTTATTATGTCATTTTTTTCATTCTATGAATAAGGGAATCCTTATATTTATAAATGCTAGTACAGATACGGATATACATATTCATATGTACCTGATTCAGATTTAGCTACCAATGAATGTATTAAAGCTATTAATATTAACATTAAACTTCCAACAAACTACATTTTAAACTGTGATGCCCGGAGCTCCATTGAGTATCGAATTTATCCGTGATATTTCGAATCATTACCCGGTTTCGTTGAATTGAAATGCTCAAGAGATTTGCTAAATACATCACGTCCGACGCTCGCCTCCGAGAATCCCGTTATCAAATAACATATCTGCATTAGTTTGGTAAACATACCGTGAGAAATTTGACTAAGTATTTCTGTATTTTGACTCAAAAATACTAGACGACAGTTATTTCTTCGTAGCTTTTTTTATCTGCACTTGTCTTTGGCTTTTTGTGGAGTGGACAGGTGGCTTTTTTTTTTTTTGCAGCTTTTTAAGCTCTTTTCCCCATATAACAGGATACTCAGACAGTACCTAGTGTTAGGATTTGAGACATTGGGTGTTAGTGGCGTAACTCAACGCAACGCTTTGTCTTATCCGAACAGTTAAACTAAATTAATTTTACATACATACATAGTTTCACGCTGTATCCCGCATATAGCAGGGTAGGCAGAGGGAACCTAGTGTTAAGACACTCCGTTCCCCACTAAATTAATTTTAACATAATGATTTCTCTGAGTGGAATGTAACCCACAACCAACTACGTTTACGCTAAGACGATATTCCACTGCGCTGTGCTAGCCTTCTAGGTGGTATTTTTACTCCATTTTTTGCTACGAAAAATATATTTAAAATATATTCTACCACAGAACTGTTCTATGCAACCAGTTAAATTTCAAGTCAAATTACAGTACATATGCAATATTTAAATAATCCTAATATTTTTTTAATATTTGATATTTTTCTTTGTCGTGAAATTCAAATCAAATGATTACGCTTATTTTAAATTCAAATTAAAACTTACAAATCAATTTGATACACGTCAAATCTAGACACGTAACCTAATCTGGATTAGTGATAACCTTTAACTGACGTCAATTGATCGACACTGATGTAAGTAAACAAAAAGATTTAATATGTGCTTGACCCGTGCTCGCTCACTTGTATGTATTGATAACTGAAATATTTGACTCTTTGATCTCTATCAGATACATACATACGTACATAGCTTCACATTGTATCCCAAATAACGCGACAGGTTGTGGGTTCTATTCCTACTCCAGAAAATTTTTCATTTTGGTTTGGTAACAAGGCAAAGCGCGGCGTTGACTTCCGCCACTCAGCACGCAATGCCCAAATTCGGCGGAAAGTGGGGAACGGAGTGTCTTAACACTAGGTTCTCAGGTTCCCTCAGCTTACCCTGCTATATGCGGGATACAGCGTGAAGCTAATAATAATAATGATATATATACTATAGAAACGTACATAAAAGAAAGAAAAACTTATTAGAAAGTAAATTTTTTTAACGTACAATTTTTTAATCATTTTTCCTCATTTTCACTACGCCTTCCTAAAATCGGAATACCATTGTGAATCAACACAAAAGCATTTGAATTCTAAACACATACACTATCTAACACAGTTGAAGTTATATGCTAATATTTACTTACGACACTTGTTTCGACAGTCACTATTACAAGAATTTGGCACTTTTGGCCTATATCTTATGAACCATATTACTTTGTATAATGGAAAATCTATATATTAATACGTGAAGCAAAAACTTGGACCCCTTTTTACGAAAATTACGCGGACGAAGGAGCATGTAACTTGGCACACTTATAGTTTATATAGCGAAGGAGTGGAGAATGATAGTATCGTTTTAAAATAATACATAAAAAATATATAAAATTAATGAAGTAAATGTTACACACACTAGCATGGTTTGACATCCATGTTTATATAGTGACAAATAAATACGTTGCTAGGACGCGTTATTAATGCGTCAAGGGGGATACTAGTTACATTTAATTGAAAATATGTTTATAGTTTATCCGCTCTGCTGAGACATAGCGCGGCGTTGAGTTCCGTCATTTAACACGCGATATCTCGAATTCGTCTGGAAAGTGGCTAACGAAGTGTATTTAAACTAGGTTCTCTTTGACTACCCTATGTATGTAAAATTAAGCATGAAGCTCCCTTTTTCATGGAAAATTTTACCCAAAATTTCGCGTACTAGGTATTTAGAAAAGAATTTGCTGTACTTCAACCGGAAAAGCATCACATACCAACATTATTATATACCACTTTGTCGGTTTACAGTTACTTCAGTACCGATTCACACAGTTTTTGAAACTTTGTGTTTGTATTGTATTTGTAGTGAAGGAACGTCGTGGGATGGGGAAATACATATTTTAGAATGAATTAGCGTTTAGTAAATTATTATTTGTATTTTCATATAGGTACAACCTGATATTTATACAACCTGATATTCATAGTTATGATTAAATTAGACAACGATTTAAAACTTTTTTTTAAGATAGGTAAGAATTTAGACTAAATGAATAACTTAAAGGTAAAAGGTTCCTGAGGTTCGACAAATATACTTTGTATCATAAATTTGACCTCAGTATAGAAATATTTTGCAATTTCTCCAATTCCATGCAATGTATTTAAATTAGATAAAAGGTAATTGCTAGCTGCTTATTAAATTCAGTCTCAAATTAAATTATCAAATTTATTGAATACAAACAATAAGGATGTGTACAGTACATATTGATTTGTCAATGAATTATTTTTTTTAAATATAAGTTTTTTTTTTAAATAACCTTATGAGTAACACAAGACCATATAACGTGCGTCACATTTATTTTTTTAATTTACAAGAACATCTCTTATGCAATGACCGTTTTATATACGGATATTGTAAAATATAAACATTGCTTTCATTGCTGTCGACCTTCGATAGGCTTAAAAGTTGTCTCACCAACCTGTAACCTGTTTACAAATAATATTGTTACGACAATTTGTAACAAGTGAATTCACTTAGTGTTTTGAATCTCTTAATGATATTTCATTGATATATTGAATAGAATACTAAATACTTCCTACTAATGTCTTAAAATATGTGATGTGTATGATGGATGGATGTTTGTTGCTTTATCACGTACAAACTACGGAACAGATGTAAATCAAATTACAGAAATATTTTTTTTTTATAGTAGCATAAGGTTTTGTATAATTTGGACGTAATTAGATGGTAAATGTCTAGTATAGTTATAATATTATGACCAACAACTTAAGTGGGGAAATTTTGGAAGAGAATGGAGTATCTTAACACAAGGTTCTCTGGTTCCCTCTGCCTACCCCGTTATATGCGGGATAAAGCGTGAAGTTCAAAAAAAAAACTTAATAATCTCAAATCAAATTTTAGTCTATTAGTCATTCTGATGTAAAGGCAATAGTACCGTAAAGTTCTATTTAAATCCTTTCAGTAGTTTTTGCATAAAAGAGTAACACACATCCACTGTCGCAATCTTTCGCATTTATAACATTAGTTGGATTCAGTTTGTCTTACTACACGTCAAATATTTCCTACAAGTTTATCAATATTTAATAAAAACGTTTCACGTAACTAATACTTGTATACCTTATAGGTGCACTATGTGATATTTGTTAATATATATATATATATATATATATATATATATATATATATATATATATGCAATTATAAAATTCCAATCTTGTAAAATTTCACTCGACTATAATTAAGTTCTTTCAGTGGAAGCGCTTCCTTATCACTTATGGCAGCAAACTGAATTCCTTAGTTCATTTTAACTAGTTAGGCTAGTCTATCTCGGCGCAGAGGAACAAGCGTGCGACTGTAACGCGATTGTGGGTTCGATTCATAAAAAAGTAATGAAAATATTAAATAATATTTTATATTTTCATTTCCTCGCTCTGATAACAAGACTAAGCGCGGCGTTGAGTTTCACCACTCAGCACGCAATGCCTCAATTCGGCGGAAAGTGGGGAACGGAAATGTTAAAAGAGAACGCAGTGTCTTAACACTAGGTTCTCTCTGGTTCCCTCTGGCTACCCTGCTATGTGCGGGATACAGCGTGAAGCTAAAGAAACTAGTTGGTAAACATGTGGTAGGATGTTGCGTTTCGATGTGTGATTATCTCGTACTGGTAACTAGACAAACCGCGGCGATGAGTTCCGCCACTTAGCACGCAATATTTCCATCCAGTTGTATGCGGGGAAAGGAAATGTTAAAAGAGAGTGAGAGAGAGTGTCTTAACACTAGGTTCTCTAGCTATATGCGTGAAGCTAAAAAACTAGTTAGTAAACTTCTGGTCGGATGTTGCGTTCCGTTGTGTGATTCAATCACTCGATAGTTGTTGCTGATCCAGTTCGTGGTAGTGTGGGTTCCGTGAATGGACACGTCGGCGTCGGTATATTTGCACGGATTAGATTGATGGATTAATCTATATTTGTTTTATAACTACTTTTTAGTTCAAGTTTTGTTCAATAATTAAAACGCGTGAATAACTTGATGAATCGAAAATAGATACTTTTCTGTTAAGTTTTGTTTGTAAATTGTTCTTTTTATGTTATTTACATACTTGTACGTTTACCTGAATATGATTGAATTATTTGATTTTTTTCGATTCTGTATGTATTATCCTAATGATTACATACATACATACATAGTTTCACGCTGTATCCCGCATATAGCAGGGTAGGCAGAGGGAACCTAGTGTTAAGACACTCCGTTTCCCACTTTCCGCCGAATTGAGGCATTGGCAGGCAATTATTAATATATTAAAATAAATGTATATGTAATTCGACTTATTAAACTATTCACGCCACGTCAAAACAGATAAATGACAAATACAAACAGGTATCTTTATTTCACGTTACCTAAACACTGAGCTTTCGTTATGTCTAAAATAATTCAAGAAATTTTTATTCATAGTATATTAAAATGAAAGTAAAATTTACATTATTCCCATTTTTCGGTAGCAGGTTGATAATTAACTTCAGCTTGACCCAAGATGATATCATGTAATGAATGCGAATAGAATAATTTAGTTTGTTTATTGTTATGTAATCACGATTGCACTGAGTACTGACCTGGCCAATAAAACTGAAGTAATAGCCTATTACTGGCAAGAGCAAAGGCCTTTCGAAGTTCCTCGCCGAGTGGGAGGTTCTTTATGCCATACATGCAATGTGTTGAATAGATAACATTTGATTAAGTTAGTTAAAGCTAAAAAAGTGAATTTTAATGCTAAGTATTTGAACCTGTCATATTTTTGCATAAATATTAGCTAGGACACATTGGTTTGTGACCTAGTGAATTAGTTATAAGATTTTTTTTTAAATTTTGCAATAGTAATTAAAATTATTATGATTTTAACCAGAAAGCACAAATAAATGCACTAAAAAGTACAATTATTGCGAATAACAGAAAATAATTGTCACATGTAAAAGAAATTTAAGTGGACCTACGTCGGAAGCATTAGCTATCTTAAAAGCAAAGAATTTATCTAAATAAAGAAGCTATCTTATAAAAATCATCAATATTGAGTCACCGAGTAACAAGTTATGCGGTAACAAATATAGTGGAATCGATAACTCCTCATTTTCTTGTACTCTGTTAAAGACCCTGAATATTTTTGTGACTTTTGCAACCTTTTCTTATTTTTAAATTAAAACTTTATTTATAGAAAAAAACAATCTAAAACATCCTCAACACGACGATATAAAAATTCACCATGCTCTTAGTCCTCGCATAGTTGCACGGTAACACCATGGCCGATACGTGGAGGCATGCATATATACAACATGATATTAAACTATTCAATTTAGCGCCAGCCAATAACCAGCCTTATGTGATAGCATTAACAATGTCACACAAAACATTTCGAATACCAGCAGTTGGCTTGCGCAAGGAAGATGTGGCGTGGTCCTTTAGATTTGGCAATGCTTGCATTAGAGCGAAGTTCCTAGAATATGAAATTATAACTCTATGTGACATACATTTTGCAATGAAACAGGAAATATCAGTGATATGCAAACATATATCGTTATGGCTCAGTGGTGTGGTTGCTGAATATACGGGTAGTGAATTCATTTCTTATGTAAATAAATTAAGTTATAAGTAATCATTTTAATTTGATTAGAAATGAATTAAGTTACTGTAAGTACGAGTGTCACTATTGTTTTCATTCCATTGTGTTTTTTTCGCAACTTCATGACTTTTTACCGCATGTCCAGAGGTCAGAGACAGCTTAGTGTCATAATACGCCGTTTTTACCCAAATTTCACTGATTGCTTGATTGGCGGAACTCAATGCCGTACCTAACCTGACCAAGGAAATAAAAATAAGTTATATATAATCATTCCTCGAGTGAGAATTGAATCCTCAAGCACTCACGTTTACAGTCAAACTGTCCCACTACGCCACGATGGCCTCTATATGTGATACAAGTGAACACTGCTATATACTGAGTTTTAAATTGTATTTGTTTAGTATTCTTTACCAACATCATTAATACTAGTTAACATTCAATTTTATAACACCATCTAACCCTTTTCATAGGCAGGGTCAAAAGATTTCGCGGAAGGCTCTTCATGTCTCGCTTCCACGAAAGGGCGCGCGTGCGCACAGATATCATATGACGACTATCCGGTTACAGACCATAAGGCCTATAATATAATGTAACATTTAGTACAAGATTATAATGACACGAATTAAAGATTATATAGAGTGTTGGGTTTTTACGTTTTGAGTGATTAATTTAGATTTTAGCGAATTTAGTAAAGTGTATGTTACTTTATACAAAAGTGTATGCCAAAGATATAATAGTATCTGTAGCTCATATTTATTTAATTTATTTTTAATATATAAGTATGGAAAATAATGTTTTATGTATAGTTTCCTTCTGTTCCACTTTAAATAAGTTACATTGGTGTACTGTCATGTGGACACTAGAATAAGTAGTTCTTAATCAATAGTAATAAATGTCCAATAAGGGGTTAGTAATTTTTATTTTATAGTAATATAGGTGTAGATATTTTCACATGATTTACGCCATGTATCCACTTTGAAATTAGACTAGATAATAATCAAATAAATATAAAAATTAATACATAATTTTTAATGTGATTTTTTGTCAAAGACGAACCGCCAAATATCTTATGATGTGCTCCGGTGCGATGGCATGTAAACCAAGTTTTCCCCTTTCCCACCCATCCTTTCACCAAAATGTGGTGGTTCCGAAAGCGGACTACTACATTGTCCTCCCCTTACATCTGTATCCTCTAGGTTGGCAACGCATATACAACATCTCTGGTGTTGTAGATGTTCATGGGCGATCTCATTTGCCATCCGTTATTCGTAAAAAAAAAATGTAAATAAACAAATCTATACCTTAAAAGACGTAATTAAAATTAAACAAATATTAATTCTGTAATTCTTCTCATATATTGTAATTGTATTTTCACTTTCCTCTTAAAAATTTAAGTATGAAGAAATCATAGATTTTGATATCAATTTATTACAAGATACTATTTGAGCGCCTAACGTATTTGGTAACTGTAGTTCATTTTGTGGTTACTAGTCCACTTTGCTTTTCTAAAACTTAGGCGCGGGTTTTTATTAGTATCGTTTCTGATGTTAGATTTAATACAAGATTGTTGATGCTCGTGCTAAGTTAGGATGCATTTTGTATATTTAGTTTATTGCCTTTGTAACTCAATAGAGTTAGTTATTCTTTGGTTACTGCTCCAGAATTTGGTTTTAGAAACATATATTAAATAACCTAGAAAATTATTTTTTTTCTGACTACACGTCAAATAGAGCTCAAGACACTCCGTTCTCCCTTTTCCTGTCTAAATCTAAACATTACATTTCGAGTGGTAGAACTTAACGTTGCATTTTGTCTCACCAGATTTGACAAATGAAAAACATTAAATGTTCCCTGCGCGGGAATCGAACCCACAACCAATTATGTCACAAAAGGCTGAACTAGAATTATAAATATAGTTCTAATGTTCATAATTTGATCATTGAAGTACATTTTTGAATACTTCATTACTAATTATTATACAGATTACCGTAAAGTATAATATTTTGACATGTACTTGTACAAAAC
The DNA here is from genome assembly GCA_033558755.1 of Philaethria dido. NCBI lineage: Eukaryota > Metazoa > Arthropoda > Insecta > Lepidoptera > Nymphalidae > Philaethria > Philaethria dido. The sequence continues at coordinate 72,469 of JAKGSA010000685.1, read as the reverse complement.
ATTATTTAAGCACTAAAACATGTATTATTTCCACATGTTACTTCAACATAGCAACTACGTACAAAGTACCTAAGTTTATCACATGCTCCTAATTATACAAGGCGAGGTTTATTTTACGCTTCCATTTAGTAATTCGATCGTACTCAGTTTCGGGCTAATGTTGATATAATGATGTCACCCGTGCTTCACTAACACACAATCGAGTATTTTACTCTCGTATATTTATTTTTTATCTCGTCATGCCGGATGATATGTCATTAGAATATTTAAACGCTTACATTCCATAATGCTTCATACTTGCTTGTCCAAGTTTTTAAAGTAAATTGATGTAGTTTAGAATTTTAGACAAAGAATGTTATTGTAATATCTTTTTAGCTTCTCGCTTTATTTTCCATAGTAGGGTAGTGATAATCTAGTGTTAAGACACTCCGACGCTTTCCGCCCGAATTGCAGACATTGCGTGTGTCAAATGACGAAACTCAACGCCGCGTTTAGTCTTACCAAAGCAGAGAAATGAAAATAATTCAAACATTGATTACATACATAGCTTAACGCTGTATCCCGCATATAGCAGGGTAGTCAGAGGGAACCTAGTGTTAAGACACTCCGTTCCCCACTTTCCGCCGAATTGAGGCATCGCGTGCTGAGTGGCCGAACTCAACGTCGCGCTTTGCCTTGTTACCAAACCTAGGAAATCAAAAATTCCATTTCCTGGAGTGGGAATCGAACGCATAACGCTTGTGCTTCTGCGCCACGACAGGCGTTTACATTGATTATATATTTTTTCCGAATGAGAATTCAAATCATTCCCGTTTAAAGTTCGCTGTTTTATTATGCTACGATGATCTCTTGAATATTTGACTGTAATAATTGTTTTGTCTTGTATAATATTTTTATCGTCCATTATAAGATCAATTTTTTTTTTAAATGGATTAAACAAATGCCTTATAAAGCACTGATAGTAGAGATAGTGAAATGCGTTAGATTATGTTCTTAGTAAAGTGTAGAGGTTTATTGTTCATGATTAGTTCATATTTATCCGCTTAATGATTTCAAAACAAAAAAAAAACATTACAGGCTGAAAAAAAGTGTAGTTAAAGATGATAATATAATAATTATTATGAATGACCCACAATATATTGTGTATTCTTTAAATATTAGGTACTTATAGGACATATTTGTAAATATAATATATATTTAAGTAAGTTAGTCTAAGCGATGATAAAAATATGAGTTATCACAATATATTATACTTACGTAGCTTGTCACGACATTCTCTTTCCCGCTTTGCGCCCCAATCCTAGACTTTCTGGCTGAGTTGCGGAACTCAACGCCGATATATACCCACATACTTACTGCGTATAAATGTATGTTTGATTCAAATGTACATTTTAACAGGCGTTGAAAACTCCTTGTGTCCTTGCTTTAAAGATGCAATTATTCAAATCCGCCTCAAGAAATGCTAATACATATTTGATTGCGCACACCCTGAATACTTAGAACGGATAACAACTGGTTGACTATAGATACTTTGTGTGTGTAAGAAATTATTTATTATTTACAGTGCAATGTACTCAATACAAACAATAGATTTTTTATGATATTAAGCTGCAAGAAATGTATGTATGTATGGACAATGAAAACAGGATTGTTAAGGTTATTTATATATAATATGTTAATGTTTATTGTGAAAACTCTTTTAATCCTAATATTTTTTTTTTTTTTTTTATGGATGCATCGGATGGCAAACGAGCAGAAGGACCGCCTGATGGTAAGTGGTTACCTTTCACCATGAACATCTACAAACACAAGAGATGTACTAGATGCGTTGCCAACCTAGGAGGATAGCCAGATGGAAAGGGAGGATAATGGGGTAGTCCTGCTATCGGAACCACCACATTTTGGGGAAAGGATGGGTGGGAAAGTGGGAAAAACCTGGCTTACATGCCATCGAACCTGGAACACATCATAAGATATTTGGCGGTTCGTCTTTGACATGATAGTGGTCGCGAGCTAGACGGAGGACTAATGTTATAATTGCGAAAATTAGCAAAGATGGATGGATGTTTGTTACTCTTTCACGCAAAGGCTACTGAATGAATTTGCTAAGCTTTTGAGTAATAGAGCTAATAATATTAAAATAACACATAGACTACAATGTATGAAATTTTTTGGTAAATTAGACTACATAAATAAATAAAGAATAATGTTATATAGTGACTTAATATTATAAATATAGGTAATACTAATATAATTCGATACAACCCCAAACATACCGTCTCTATAACTCGATACTAACAGCTGAAACATAAAAACAAATTCAAATTACAAAATCGTTTCAAAACCAGTCCGTTCAAAACAAAACAATATCCAGGAGTACCAAAAAGGTAGCAATTTGAACTTTTGGTGGTTTTTATTGGTCAGTCTCTAATTATATATCGGGTGTTGGATGCCTTCGATCGCTCCAGGCTGAGGGCGTATATTTTCAATCTCAGAAGCTAAAATTACAGAATATTTATACTAATGTCAGACTTTGAAAGATTTGTCTTTAAATTAAAGTAAATTAAAGCGGTCGTAAATTGTGTTTTTGCATAGATATGAAGTTTGGAGTGCACTTATATTGGAATTGAATTGATATTTTTTTAATCTTGTAGGAATTTGTTCTATTTTTTAAGTAATTATTGGCTACCTGTCTATTTTATAACTTGTAACGTCTCAAAATTTTCAAATACTCCTCTAATATATTTTATCACAATTATATTCTTTTATGATAAATTTAAAAATCAAAACATATAAGGTATTTTTAGAATAACATCTTAAACGCTGCAATTTATTTTTTTTGACTTTTTATTATTTAAAATATAATTGTTGGTGTCGGGATTTGGATCAAGTTCTTGCCTTGGGCTACTTGCATGATGGGTTGAGCTTCAGTAATATATCAAGAAAAGGTAGAACACAAACAGAAGTGCAATTATTTCAATTTGTTAGTATTATTTGTTATACAATATAATTATACGTCTTTCAATCATGTCGTAAAAGAAAGGATGGTATAATAACTTCTGCAGGATTACAATAAATATAATAATCTTAATACTTTATTTTATTCTTTATTTTTTATTTTCATTTATTGGGTTTGGTAAAATGGTAAGCACGCAATGCCTCAATCTGGCGGAAAGTGGGGAATGGAGTGTCTTAACAATAGGTTCTCTGGTTCCCTCTGCCGACCTTGTTATATGCGGGATACAACGTGAAGCTAAAAAATATCTTAATACTTTAATAACAAAATATACATAGATAAATGATTATATCTACAGAGCAAATATGTGTTGTGTTTTATCGCTTTTTCGGGAAATAGTGAATATTTAAATTATATTCGTTTCCCGCTCCGGCAACATAAAGCGCGGCGTTGAGTTCTGCCACTTAACGCGCAACATCTCTGCCCACTCTGGCAGTTTCTCTCTGCCTACACAAAAAATACCCTTTCATAGGAATTCAATTTACAACCTCAGGCGTAGCAATAAAAATGTAAAAGTGATTCATTTATCAATAAACTATACTTGTTCATATATAATTTATACAATATAGTTTCATATGAATACAGTCTCGTTTTTTAAGCGATACTTTTAATTACGCTTGCTGGAAAGAGTTGATTCTTTGACATTTTTTTTCCTCTCACACCTTGGCTTTCTCGGAAGCTGATTGCGTTTATTACAAACGGACAAATGTCACCAGATGCTGGTGCGAGTCAAGGCTGCCTTACATTGTCTTCATTCCATTCGGCTTGCTCAGTTTTTTGTACACTGAATCAGTTTCCAATAAGAATTATTGGAGCTGTTTATTTTGGCTTCATTAAATTTTTGTTTATGACTTTATTTATACGCATTTTTCTCATTTAACACGCAATGTAAGTTGAGAACTGAGTATTCTGATAGGTACTCTTTATCTATTTTACTATAGGGAAAGGGCAAAGAGAGCTCAGTGATGAGTCACTTTCAGCCCATTTAGAGACGTTGTCTCTTGAGTTATGTCAAAGCTCGAAACGTCACATATCTGTAACCAAACTGATGGTAAATATTGTTAATATATATACCTATATGTATTTTTATTGTTGTAAATGCATTACAAGTATATGGTCCGTAAAACTTAGTATCTCTATTGGTTTTCTAAGTGGTACCAGTTCTAATAATTAGTTACCTTTGTTATAAGATCATATATTCACATGCCAGTATTCACATTTTGTTTGGTGGTAGGAGGTTCGTCCTCCGTCTGGCTCGTGACCACTATCATGTCAAAGACGAACCGCCAAATATCTTATGATGTGTTCCGGTTCGATGGCATGTAAGCCAGGTTTTCCCCTTTCCCACCCATCCTTTCCCCAGAATGTGGTGGTTCCGATAGCGGACTACTACATTATCCTCCCTTTCCATCTGTATCCTCTAGGTTGGCAACGCATCTAGTACATCTCTTGTGTTGTAGATGTTCATGGGCGAAGGTAACCACTTACCATCAGGCGGTCCTTCTGCTCGTTTGCCATCCGGTATCCATAAAAAAAAATATATATATAAATATATACTTGCCTCCGAGGGCTATCCAAGTCCCTTAAGCCTTCAATAGACGTATTAATACAATAAAACTTCAGCTAATATCAATAAAATATTTTACGATAATTTAAAAGCTAAAACAATTTGGATGTTAATGTCTCACCATATTTTAAGCTCGCTTGTCGTAAACTTATCGTTTTTTGAGCCGGACTTTGTTTTACAAAGGCAACGAATTATGTTCCCGGTATTACATGAAACAAACTGGCAATAAATATTAGTTATGATCTGACCACCGTCTTACGCTCCGGGTGGAGATGTAGCCGGTTTATATATATTTTACTTATTTTAATATATTATGGTTTGACGTTTATTTAGAGGTTTACAGTCGCACTTAGTTAGCTTATGTTGTTATTAAATTTATATTTGCGACTATCGTGGCGCAGTTGGTAGTGTCACTGTAAACGTGATTGGTTGTGGGTTTGATTTCTATTTGGGGGAATGATCATGTATGAATTATTTTTATTTATTTGCTCCACTAAGACAAAGCACGGCGGTGAGTTGGTTGGATGCAGCGAAAGGAGTAAAGCGTGAAGTTACTTTTATTAATTTCATACTATTATAAGTATTAGTATCGATTTAATGACAATTAAACAATAATCCACATCTCTAAGTGCGACCGTTCACGCCATAATGTGAATAATGAGCCACATACCTAATTATATTTTAATGGATTATTTGCTTTAGTTGTAATATGCAATAATGATATCATATAAATTTTGTTTTTATGAAGTTAAACAATGTTATGTAGGAAAAGATACCACTTGGATGTCAGTATTATTAATACATAGGCTACTCCATTGGTTTTTTTTATACCCTGTAAAGGATTAATCTTTTTCCTGCGTAACAGGATATTGACAGGAAACCTATTGTCAAAACACTCAGTTCCGCCCGAAATTGAGACATTGAGTGTCAAATGGCGAAACTAAACGCCGCGCTACGTCTAGCTAAATGTATGTGTATATTATGTCATATATTACAATATATGATTTAAACTCGTTAACAAAGCTATGTAAACCAAAAAAAATTAACAGTAAACATGTAAAATTTGATCCACCCATTGAGTGCGATGTACCTACGGCCGCATTCCTCGTGAATCTACAATACGATAAATAACGGTCCATTTATCACTGGCATTGTTTTGTCTGAATCATTATCGGTGTAATTTGTATCGTACGGTTTTAACTCACAAATGTTCGTTTTGGTATTTTTGTATGCCTCATAATGGAATTGGATTGTGAATCTATTTTAATAGATGTATACATTTAAATTGTTTTCGTCCTCGATTTAGTAAGATAATGCGCGGTGTTGTGTTCCGCCATTCAATATAATGTGTCGAATTCAGGCGGAAAGAGAAGAGCAAAGTATCTTGGCACTAGTCTTTTTCTCTACTCTACTATGAGCAGGAAACCATGAAGCTGAAAACAAACCATAGATTTAGCTTTTTAGCTAAATATTTGTAATTTGAAGGAGTTGGAAGCTTGCAATGGTAGTGGATTCAATTATCGATTGAAGTAAATTGGTCTTTCGTTTGATACAATATCTATAAATTATCATACGACCAACTATTGAATTATCATAATTTGTTCTCCTTTTCTCTAACTTCTTAAATACTGGATATTTCATTATTAAACAAAATTATTGCTTAATATGGCTATGTCCTGTCCTATTATAAATGTGAAAGCTTGTAAGGATGGATGGTTGATACTTTACACTAATATACTTAGCTTAAATATCATAAATGACACATAGGCAACAATTTATAAAGATTTTGCGTAATATACCGATAACTGTCCAGTAATAAATAAATATAAACAGACTAGATTACGTATGGTTGCAACACAAAGTTATATGCATCTATATAAGTGTTCATAGGTTCACATTAACACCGTTCAGATGATGCCAACGTGTGTCTATGATAGTTATTATACGTAAGATAAACATACGTTCTCTGTTTAATGCATTTCTCTACCGGATAATCTAAACTCATCATAAATTATAGTAAACGCTTACGATCGTAAAACCATGGGATGGTTGCCTCCGATCGTTATTTTAACTTTATGAAATCTATTACAACTTTTTGGAAAGCCTTATATGAAAGTACTGCACTTAAATTGAGCTTGGCTGGTTTATTTTTATTGTATGTTTTGTCACTTATATTATGTTGCGTTAGAGGTTTTTTTTAGTTTTTTTTTTATAGCTCCAAATGTTTCCCATAGTGCAGGGTAACTAGGGTGTCCAGACACTCCGTTTTCTACTTTCCGCCCTAATTCTAGGTGATTGAGTGTGGTTGAGTGTCGAATGGCGGAAATCAATGTCGCAATTTTTCTAGGGTGGAGAAATGAACATAATTGAACTATGATCTTTCTTCGAACGGAATTCGAACCTATAACCAATTGCGTTTTTAAATAGAAGCTGCCTACTGCACCATAATGGTTCATGGTCAGTAAGTGGTTAATGTCGTCACTTTTTTTTAAAATAAACATGTAATCTACAGCTTTACTAATAATATCTTAATTAATAACATAACCGCCTGTCGTGGCGCAGAGGCCCAAACGTGCGTCTGTAAACGCGATAGGTTGTGGGTTCGATTCCCACTCCAGGAAATGTAAAATTTAGTATTTTCATTTCTTGGGTTTGGTAATAAGGAAAAGCGCGGCGTTGAGTTCTGCCACTCAACACGCAATGCCTCAATTTGGCGGAAAGTGGGGAACGGAAATGTTGAAAGAAAATGGAGTGTCTTTACACTAGGTTCTCTGGTTCCCTCTGCCTACCCCGCTATATGCGGGATACAGCGTGAAGTAAAAAAAAAAAAATAACAAGAATTAGTTAATATTCTTATTCCTATAAACTATAATGAATTAATATTATACTTATATATGGTTATAATAAAAGCAAGTTATATATAGATATACAAGAAGCGATTCAATCAAATTAACATAATATAGTGGTAACAAATCATCAACGCTTGCACATTTGTCATCGAAATCGACTATACATTTCATAACATGCATTTATATATACACGGGCAAATTTAAATATCAGATTTTTATCTTTATGATATATGTGATCTCATTTTTTAATAATATTCTCGCTTTTTATTCATGACGTTTGATTTTCCCGACTTTGAATTGATGTAAAGTTTGCCGGTAATGATTGTGCCTTGTAAATGTATATCGGTTAGTGTGGAGTGCATAATTTTTACATCTTTTCAATGAGCTTTTATGTTTTTTAATATAAAATATAAATTTATTAATATTGGAGCTTGTTGAGGTCACAGTGGCGCAGTGGGACAGCTTTTTGTTGTAAATGTTATTGGTTAAGAGTTTGATTCCCATTCGGGTAATGATTATAATTAGGTATTTTTCTCGTTTTCACAAATCTCGGTGTTGAGTTTCGTCAACTACTGTACGAGACATATTGGGTGGAATGTGGGGAACAGAGTGTTTTGACAATAGGTTTCTAATTAACTTGCAAAAAAAACAGCAAAGTTGTAAAAAAATAAAGGTATTTTTTATTATTTTATATATAAATCAATTATTTTTTTATCATCCCAATTTTATTAACTAGAAATTCTATGTCCCGTAATTCGTCCATACAAACGAACATACATTTATAATTATAATATTTATATAGTACATTCCTATACCGTTCTATTCTATTATGAACTTACATTAGATTTCAAAGCAATCACAGTACAAACATTCTTTGACCATTTCAGTACAGATTTATCAGGTTGAATGCGCTTATAATAATAAACACGTCGGCATACATTGCCCTTCATATTAGAATATCGTGTACTACTTTAGGATGGGCTTACACAAAGAAAAATACCTGTATTTTAATGTAAGCACTTTACCTTACTTTGTTAGGGTAGATAAAGAAAGAGTTACAACACTCTGTTTTTCACGTTCTGCCCTATAAATATATGCAATATTAAAAAAATACTCATAGTTTTATGATCATGAAAAATATTTGGTCCCTTTTTACAAAAATTACGCTGATGGAGGAGCATGAAGCTAGGCATACTTGAAGCATGTATAGAAAAAAGTGCTTATATTTTTTCATAATAATTATAATTGTATACTCATTGCTAAAGAAACGCGTATTTAACGCGTCATTACCTACTAATTAAGGTAAATGAGCAAAATCACTTATTATAAACATATTAAACATTGGAATCAATAATTATAAATTATCGACCACTTAAAAACTTAAATGGTTTTCAAAACGAATACCTGAGTACAAAGCTTATTTAGGCCACGTGTGACATGGCTCATACGTTGGAATGCACAATAAAAGTATTGCTTGATGCACTTTGTTGAAGTGAAGAACTCTTAATTCCTCCCAATGTGACTCATGCGTAAAGAATTTAAATTATACTTGTTTTATATTATTTGATATGAGAATGTCGATCTAGGAGCTTTCTTGGTATTTTGTGATGTAGTTAGGGTGAAGGTATGAGAGCAATGCTTGTGTATAATTTTATCCTTAATGTTTTAGCTTTACGGTGTATCTCGCATATAGCATGGTAGGCAGAGGGAACCTAGTGTTAAGACACTCCGTTCCCCACTTTCCGTCGAAATGAGGCATTGCGTGCTGAGTGGCGGAACTCAACGCCGCGCTTTGCCTTGTTACCAAACCTTTTATTCATGACCTTTTATTTTATTCCTTTAAATGCTTTTTATGAAGTTGCTATGGAGTAATCAGATGATGAATGTACGCGATTGTTGTCGGTTTAAATACTTGTATTTTCCGTTCTTTTTCTTAGGCTTCACGCTTTTTTCGTGTAGTTAGAAAGAACCTAGTATCAAGACACTGGCTTTTTTACTTTCTGACTAAATTAGACATTACGAGACATTATGTGTTGAGTAGCGAAACTTAACACCGCGCGTTGTCTTACCAGAGCAGGGAAATGAAATGTGATCATTACCCCGAGTGGAAATCGAACCTAAAGCCAGTTGCGTTTACAGTCAGACGCTGTTTTACCATACTCTAATAGCCGATGGCCTCTGTATTTTCCTATGACTAAGGAATGGTTTTTTTGAGCGGTTTTAATGATTATAATTGCAAGAATATGTTTAAAATGAATTCGAAGTCACTTATTAAAAATTCAACCCAATAATTGAATTCAAACTAAATATGTACGTGTTAAGTCACAATCAACCGTCCAAAACACAACGAACAAAAGAATGTACCAAAAAAAATAACATACAAGTACAAAGCTAATCAGAAAGTTGTACAGAAACGTTTGTAATAATCAGTTCACGTATCTTTTGTTTAAAATAAGCTTTATTGCCTCCAGCCATAGCGAGAAATACTCGTGCTTCGTTATCATGTTTATTGGAATTTTAAGATCAGGCAATTCCGTGTCGGAACCGCCCGGTAGCGGTTTAAAATGCTCATTTTATAATATCGTATGCATATTTTAAGCTATTGAAATGATTATCGTACGTTTATGTTTTTAATAATAACTTCATGTTGTTTGAAGTGGAATGGCTCCTATAAAAGGATTATGGATTTACAAATTGAACTTGTCTAGCTTATTTTGTTGTTTATTGTTTATTTATAGGTTTTGATGGCGCAGTGGTTATGTAGTGTATTGGTTTTGTGTGTAGTGGGTTCTTCATTTTTTTTAATTAGTCTCTTTCATTTATACTAATTTACTCATTACTTCCTTAGCTTCACGCTGTATCCCTCTTATAACAGGTTAAGCAGAGGGAACCTAGTGTTAAGACACTCCGTTCTCCACTTTCCGCCAAATTAAGGCATTGCGTGTTGAGTGGCAGAACTCAACACCGCGCTTTGCATTGTTACCAAACCCAGGAAATGAAAAAATTCAAAAAAATCTATTTCCTGGAGTGGGAATCGAACCCACAACAGTTTCATACACTATATATAAATAGTTTAAATGTAAATATTGAGTTTAAATTGAGTTTTTCCACAACAATATAATACTGTCCAAGACATGTGATCGTATGACGATAGTGTAACGTATTTCCCATGATTTATGTCACAGTCCGCTGTCTGATCGACACACCGTGACTGTGGAACTTAACGGCATCCAGATAACTTTTGTATATAAAATTTTATTTCCTATATAAATATTGGTTTCTCAACGTGTGATCACAACTAATGCTAATCTATTGATTCTATTCGATTTATATTTAAAACTTAAACACATTTAAATAATCATGTACATATTAACTTTTAATTTTTATCATTTCTTGGCTTTGGTAACAAGGCAAAGCGCGGCGTTGAGTTCCGCCACTCAGCACGCAATGCCTCAGTTCGGCGGGAAGTGGGAAACGGAGTGTCTTAAGACTATGTTCCCGCGTGAAGCTATGTATGTATATTAACTTTTATAGGATTTCGGTTATAATAGCTTCACGCTTTTTCTCGTATGACATGGTCAATCAGAAAATCTAGTGTGAGGACACTCCTTTTTCTATTTTCCGCTATCCGCTGGAAATGGAATAGATATATAGCATATTGAGTAATGAAACTTAATCTCGCGTTTTGTCTTATCATGATGAACAAATAAAAATAATGATTATTTTTTTTCTACATGTGATTATTTTAAAATGGAAAATGGAACCTAGTTACAAAAGTGACTAAGTAACTGACAATATCACACTTTTTTTGCTTAAAATACTTAATTGTATTTGAACTCATACCCGTGGTGCAATTTCAAGTGAGTTCCTACGCCACAATGTACATAGAACTGAGATAATATTACCATAGTAATATGTAGAATATGTGTAGTTGTAAATTTGCGAACAGCGTATAGTAAATTCATGTTAACTTTAATATTATGGGATATAGGAATAAAGTTTTAGTTTAAGTTGTAATAAGTTGTAGTAATAAGTTGTTTATTACATGAAATGATATACATATATACATAGCTTCACGCTGTATTCCGCATATAGCAGGGTACGCAGAGGTAACCTAGTGTAAAGGCACTCGGTTCCCCACTTGAGCCGAATTGAGGCATTGAGTGCTGAGTGGCGAAAGTCAACGCCGCACTTTTCTTGTTGCCAAACCTAGGAAATGAAAATTTCCGTTTCCTGGAGTGGGAATCGAACCCACAACCTGTCGCGGTTACAGTTGCACGCTTGTGCTTGTTGCTCTGTGCCACGACAGGCGTTTATGACCCTAACTTAACTGTAACATGTAAAATTCTGTGCTTAACCGTTCCCGTAGGAAGTTTTGGGAAATCCTTCCTCAGTGGTTCCTTTCAGTCTGTAAGGAACCGAAAGTGACTTTCTACCAATGGTGTCGGCTGTGCTTTATTTCTCAATTTGTTAGTGAATAACGGAAGAGGTGTATATCATATTTATTTTATTGTTATTATTCAAAATAGAATTTCCAAGGTTAATACGCTGATTCTTGTCCAAAATTAAAAAATAATGTTTTCTTGACGTTACTAATTGTAATATGCGCATAATATTTTTCACTTTCTTATTGTGCATTGAAAGTGAATTTATATCATATAACGTCAAGCTTCTTTGTTTTTTTTTCTCTTGTACTATTAGTACTTATTTCCATAAAAAATATCCATCATAATTTTATTTATTTTTTGAGCATAGAAATGCTATAAGTTTTCTACCCTAACTTATAGTATAAAGTTATCTATCTAATAACTTCTTATATACGCTTCATTAGGGGTCGACTAAAATCGATAAGTTGTTGCTATAGAAACTAAACTTGATACTATTAAATATTAAAACAGTATATATAGTGTAAAATATATTTTTCATAAGATTTTATTACTTTTCACGAAAATCGTGAATCTTTTCTATTTTCATTTATCCCTATGTAGCAAAAAGAACAAAGTATAGAGATTTTCTGTTCCCTCTTTCTGTCTTATTCTTTTGTTTTCTGCAGCTTCACTCTTTTTTTGCCGCATTTTACTAGATGCATTTCAGCGTACCCTCAAAAAAAAACCTAGTGTCTGAACATTCCGTTCTGTACTTTCTGTATCATTTCGAAATTTGGCGTGTTGTGTGTGTTTTGAACTCAAAGCCGTTCTTTATATTACCAAAGCAATAAAATGAAATTGCTATCCCACTGCGTCTCAATGATTTTTAACTTACAATTTATTCTTTATAAAAAAGTAATACTTCATTTAATGAAATTTCAATAGTGCAACCGGCAGGTGGAAAGTATACAAAATAAATCGTTACAAGTAATTTTATGTCTGTTATTCGAACGGGTTGAAGGCATTTAAATAATTACAACGTACAGACAGACAGTGGCACTGTTGATAAATTATACACTACAGATGACTGATTGTGGAGATGTGGACGAAATTGGTAGGCAATTGTCTGCTTTGGTGACGCGTGAGAAACAACGGTATAGGTGATGTAGTCCTATGCTAGTACGTGGTTCCTCTATTATTAACTATTTTATCTTGTAATTGAATTTTGAAATATGCCTACGAGTATAAGAAATGAAATTAATTATTGCTGAAATATAGGCCACTGTGATGTTGGTTTTTTATTTTATGTATCTCAGACACCGTTGTATATGTTCAGGTCATTATTACTCCATATTTACTACATTATTTCGTTTCCAATTATAATAAATAATAATATTTATAAAATAATATTTCAATTGAAATCAACATTTTAGCTTTAGAAGTAAATATATACGAGATATTAGATTGGCGGTTGGGATAATTAAAGTTTTATTCATATACCGTCTTGTATCAACGGGCGCAGCTTCCTGCGTGCCTCAGATGCTTTTTGAGAACATGTGCACACCGCATTACATGGATTTTACGGCTTTTTGCTTGACGTCCACGTGTACCGTCAGAACAGTCGTTTTAACTAAATTTTTCTTCTAATAAAAAATAAATTAATATTTGATGCTAAAGACAGTAATATAAAATAATATGGAAGGTAATAGCGAAAAAGTAGTAAAATTATCGAAATTACCATAATATATTCAGTAAAACAAGTTATAAAATTCGAATCGATCATTTTATTATGAAGTTAATGCAAATTAGTATAACTTAGCACAATTACACAACTAGACGCATAGTCGTAATATAAATGAACAATAAATATAATAAGCGATTCGTATTCAATTACGACGACGGGAAAGACATAATTAATTGTAAACCATAAAACTGAAGCCATCTTGTACTGTAGACAGCTATAATTTCAGATGGCGCTGTTGACGGTACCGATCGTAAACTGTGGAATCCCCAATAATAAACATTCCGTCTCTTTGACCATTTTATTATAATTACTTTGCGTGGGAATTTCGGGAATGCTCTCTTAGTGCTCCCCGAGGTAAGGGGACCTACATGCCAAATTATAGTTTTCTGTGTCTAGTAATTTTGTCTGTGTGTTTTCTGTTAATCAGTACGAACGAAAACGGAACGAAACCGTCGTTCCTAACCGACGTTTTTTATTACATTATTAAAAGAGAACAGAGTGTCTTAGAACTACGTTCTCTGGTTCCTTTTGCCTATCCTGATATGTGTAGGATACAGCGTGAAATTAAAAAAATATATATATTGCAAGGTTCGATGGTTGCAGATTCTTATCTGGATATTTGTATTTCTCTAGTATCTCCTAGGAGTAGACAGAAATAATATAATGACTACTTTTTACCAATATTTAGCGAAACCGAACCAATTTCTATTTAAATATCAGTCTAGAAAACGTTCTTTAGCTTGTCAGTTTTAACGGTGCTTAATGTTTTCTACCGTCTTAAGTTTCTTAAACGACCAATGTAATGCAAAATACGTGTTTTTTATTTAATTTAAAAACACTGATTCAATTTTTTTCGTTTTTTTTCCAAAACGAGTTTAACTCGAAAGTTTTTTGTTTGCAAAAATCGACTTTTCGAGGCGTGTATTATCGTTGTTCATAAAAATATTACATACAGTCAATTCAATAACCCCTTTTTGAGGCAATTGAATTGGAATATTTTATATGTTTATGTCATA
>JAKGSA010000685.1:40424-52921 GCA_033558755.1 Philaethria dido | reverse complement strand
ACAAATAATGTGTAGGGCGAGGTACATCCGGTCGATTCTTTGTTAATGTTAGGCTAAAACGTTTTTTTTTATAGTTTGTTTAAAGTTAATTTAAATTGATGTATAGTCATTTTTAATTATAAAGTTAAAGGAAGAAGGAGAATCGGCCGCAGAAAAAAGTCATGGGTTAGGAACATCCGCGAATGGACGGGAATCAAAAGCGCTGTAGAGCTATTCCATGCTGCCAGGAATAGGACTGAATATGCGAAGCTGACTGCCAACCTTCACTAGTTGGAGAGGCACTAAAAGAAGAAGAATTATTTTAAAGTTAATGTGAATTTTAATGCTTTTTTTGTTGTTTATTCGATAACAATGTCCATGCCTTAGTTTTTTAATTTAGTAGTTAAAATTTTAAACTAAATATTAACAATATTTCAATTAAATAAACAAATTTTATTGTAAATATAAAATCATTAATTATTTCATCATATTTTTCATATAATTATAGCAAAAGTCATGTTTAACTCTATTTTGTTAATACCAATTTCTGCTACTCAAACATTATTTCCAAGAACAATCGTTTGGTAAAAGAAAAAGTTGTTTATTAATTATTTTTAACATTAAAAACCTAGCAAAAGTCCTCAAAGTCCCTACCACATAGCGACCCTACGCGTCCGTAACCCGAGATTGTTTTTACAGTGCGACGCGTGCGCAGGCGACGTCGAACGACCTCCGCGACGGACCTTGAAGTTCGCTTATGTGATTCCATAACAATACTAAATATGTACGTTTGTTACGTTTGACGGTTTGCCTTTTGTATGCAATGGTTATGTGAATTATTATTTCTTCTCTTTACTCAAATTATGCATTTCTTTGAGTATAGATTGTTAGAGTAGTTGCTTTAGTTCTGAAAATGATAGAAAATAACATAATAGGTCATAATATTTAATATATTATGTTATGCAAAACTTTTTGATATTGATAAGTCAAAGTCAAATTCAAAGTCAAAGTCAAATAATTTTTATTAAGTAAAAATTAAAAAAAAAGTAAAGTAAATAAGTTTAATTTATTTCAAAAGATTTTCTTTAATAATGTCATTTTTTGTTAAATATCACCAATTTTATTTGACGTTACAATTCAGTGTTTTTCCAACATTTTTCTAGTTGTGATAGAAACTTTTCATATTGAGATAGATAAGTTACTCATAGATTATGTAAAGAAAGCTGTTTATAAATGAAATTACACTCACTAAAACGTGTTTGACATACAGTCTAGTAAAAAGTGACATACGAGTATACGTTGCTAAGACAACACATGTTATCTATTAAATATAAAAATTTCACATAGTATTTGAACCAGAACCTTACTTCAAAACTACTTTCAACTATGCCACGACGTCGGTTATCGGTACAGATATGATATGCATTCCTTGATAGACACACCCGCCATTTATCTTGCGTTGCGTGGGCGCCTCTAACTTAAATGTGTAGCTAATTGTTATAAATGTTACCATAATTAATTTAGTCATGCCTTTAATGGGAATAACTTTGAGACAGTATATATTTTACGATTAGACACGTTGGTGAAGCGTCCGACTTCTTAGTCGAGTACTAGGAATTTTTAATGAATTTTAAGTGTTCAAATATTTTATATATATAATTAGACACATATAATTATAGCTAAATTACATACATACATTCATACATACATACATACATACATAGCTTCACGCTGTATCCCGCATATAGCAGAGTAGGCAGAGAGAACCTAATGTTAAGAAACTCCGTTCCCCACATTCCGCCGAGTTGACCCATTGCGTGCTGAGTGGCGGAACTCAACGCCGCGCTTTGCCTTGTTACCAAACCCAGGCAATGAAAAATTCCATTTCCTGGAGTGGGAATAGAACCCACAACCTGTCGCGTTTACAGTCCCACCCTTGTGCCTCGGTGCCACGACAGGCTTTATTATTTAAATAAAATCATTATAAATTGTAGCCTTTGTGTTGAACTGGTGTTTAAGGTATATTATGGTAAAGTTTCATCTATATCCGTTCAGTAGTTTTGGCGTGACAGACAAACATACATCTTCACAAAATTTAGCATTTATAATATTCGTAGGATAGGTAATACTTATGTCTTATGATAATATATATTGAACTCGCGATAATTTTGATTTACAATGTAATATTTAATGGCATGCGATAATTTTGCTATTTTATCAATTTAAATCGTGACTCATTCGTGGAATAATGAGTAACGGTGTTCGGCGGTTTCGGGTGGAAGTCCTTTTTGCAAGGTATTTTTTTTTGTCTATAGTACATGTAAAATATATATTTGTATTATCGTCAAATGAAGGGCAATATTGGTAAAGGAATGCATTATCAATAAGCTGTATTCTTAAATAAAAGAAATTAAGGAAAAAAGCTACAACACTAGTTTATTATTTCGTATTCCGCAAAACGCTCAACAATTCCTACTTAATACAAGCATATTATGTTACTTTTTAAATAAAGTAAGTTACAATAAAAATATGATAATAACTTTCAACAGTATGTAAGTACGTGAGATAATTAAACAATTTTCCTTACTACATAGAAATGGGTTAACGATTGTACGAACAAAGGACCTGCCATGCCGCGCCAGTAGTAAATAATATCGCGTAATATGTATCGACTCGACTTATAACATTTGCGAGCACAATAAATATTCATAACAAACCCCTCGGGGTACGATCACTTCTCTCCTTGTTAGAATGCTACTGACAGACTATAACTAATAGCTAGAAATATATTTTAACTAGAAATATCTCGCGACTGCTTGCTTCACACTGTATCCTGCATATAGCAGGGTAGACAGAGGGAACCACATTTAAACATTACCTTTTCCACTTTCCGCTGAATTGAGGCATTATGAGCTGAGTGCCGGAGCACAACGCTGCTCTTTGCCTTGTAACCAGAGCGAGGATATGAAAATACTAAATATTATTTAATATTTTCATTTCCTGGCGTGGGAATCGAACTCACAACGTCTGTCGTGTTTACAGTCTCACGCTTGTGCTTCTGCGCCGTGACAAACTACAAAATGTAAAATCCCAAGATTTCCTCCCTCTCTTAGTGCTCCCTTACACTCCTCAAGGCTACATACCAAATTTCAATCTTTCTATGGCTAGTAGTTTCGTTTGTACGTTATCTGTCAGTCACTTAATAACGCAATCATTTTATATAAGTATATAGATAGATAAAAGATTGATAGCAACGTATTTTAAAAGGAAACTCGTTCGAATATCCGTTGAAGTTATTTTACTCAATACAATAGACTTTATGATATTTCGAACAAAAGGGGCCTGGCACGCGAATTCCTAGTAGCGAGATTCCCCGGTCTAAGAATACGTTTTTTTTCATTTCTCACGAGGGTATTTCCTTTTTTTCATCGCATTCCTTAGATATTTGTGGATGGATGCAGGTATAGAGTTTACTATGCGCCTTGTCAATATGGTATTCGTCAAAATATTCAATCGTAATAGAAAAATCCTAGTAGTATAAATGTGTAGTAATGTTTTTTAGCTTCAGGGTACGCAGAGACTATTTAGTGTCATGACACTCAGTTCTCCACTTTCTGAATACGAGATACATACATACATACATAGCTTTACGCTGTATCCCGCATATAGCACGGTAAGCAGAGGGAACCTAGTGTTTACACACTCGGTTCCCCACTTGAATACAAGATATTGCGTGTTAACTGGTGTAACTCAACGCCGCTCTATGTCGCACTAAAGCAAAATTATATTTATTTAGGATTATCTCGAGTGGTAGTTGAACCCCATAACCATTGGTTTTACAGTCAAACGCTGTCCCACTGTGCCACGTGGAACCTACGTTAGTAATATTTTAATATATCATAAAAAATATATATGAATATATGTAGTTTGAAGTGATTTCTATGGTTTTCTATGTCATTATGTTCTACTTTCTACTAATATTACTATTTTAACTGTCGCTGGAAATATCACAAATTTAAAATATTTTAATTATTTACTTATAAACGAATTAAGTGTACAATTATTTTCTTTTCTATTAAAAAAAAGAAATATCCATACAAATATATTTTCATACACATAAAAGATTTTCTTCATAGTATACGATGTATAGATGCCTGACAGTTCTCTACATGCTCGTCGAATAGCGATTAATATACAATTATAAGATACTGTACGGAATTTTTATGTTTTTTATTAAGTTGCCGATGAGATAAGCTTTTTTAACCGACTTCGAAAATGGAGGTTCTCAATTTGGACTGTATTTTTTATGTTTGTTACTGCATAACTATTACTGGGTGAACCAATTTTGATTATACTTTTTCTATATGATAGCTAGTACTTTTGATATGTTCTCATTAGAATTTAGTTAAGATCTGACAAGTAGTTCTTGAGTTATTTGTAATAATGTCTTCGTAACTTTTAGTACATAATATTCTTAAATACCCTACAATTTTACTGGAATGGAATGAACTGAATTTTTTTTTATATTCTACAGTTTGATTTCATCGAGAAATATTTTTATATTCATAAAATATGTAATTTCAATTTCAAAACGCTGGATGAATAATTATTCGCTTAAAGGAGCAAAAAATTGTTTTATATTTTAACTCGAGTCGAGATATCTGAACGTATAATTACGTTATATGTTGAAATTAATATTTTTTTGAAAAATTATAGACTACCTGTTTTAGTGTATATGCCATAAGATAAGATAATAATCGATGTTCATAATAATAGGTTTTCAAACTAAATTCTAATTGTGATAAAACATTTGATTAGTGTCATTTTATAAAGTTTAAAATGCAATTATCTGTAATGGCCGTTCACAATTTGATGAGCATTTTAAGTGATAGGTTGATTGCTACAAAATATTTACGGAATCCAATACCGAGCGGAGATTCGAAATTAATTTCTAAGTAAAACCAGTAGGTGGGGTTCATTACACGCTGGCGAAGCATAAACACTTTTAATAAGATTATAATAATTTGAGAACCGTAACTAATCCTTTCTGATGCGAGTTTTATAGCTTAAGAATTTAGAGTTGGCGTCTTACAAAAATGTTTACTACGTCCACACTTGTATTGATTACAACTATGATTATTCATGAATGTTGTCCGAGTGAACGTTGTTTTTTTTGTTATACCATATTCAATTATGAAACCACTTACCGTGGCTGTCATGCGAGCTATAAAATATAGTGGTAATAAAAAGTGATTAAAACAGTGTCGCGTCTGTGTATCTTGTGTTCTGTGGCGCATTCTTTCTCCGTAACACCGGGAGCGCTCGTCGGCTTAATAATAATATGAACATAAAAAACGAAAACGTCAGTTTCGAGCGCCCGCGCCTCTGCCCCGGCCTTCTGTCATAATTTTTTTTACATCTTTTTTTATCTTTTTACCATTGCTCGGTGCTTCTCGTATAATCACGTGTAACGCTAGACTGTATTCAATATGTATGTATGTATGTAGTTCTTAATACATATACTGATGAATATAAAATTGAATTTGTCGAAACCGGTCGATTATTTCGTCGTACACTGATAACACTAGATGGTGTGACGGTCGAAGCGTTGGTTTTATAACCGACGGACCCGGGTTCGATCCCAGCATGGTTCCACAGACAATGTGCTTATATAGCTATTGTCTTCTAAGAACATGCTAAATTAATAATTGCATTTACTCTCAGATCGTTTCTTCTATAGAAATTTATCTATGAATGTAACTGACATTTTTTTTTTATGTTTTATTTTTATCAGAAGTTTTAGATTGTTTCACTTAAAATTAAATTGTGACAGAGTGCAGCATTGAATTCAGTCACTTAACATACAATGTCTAAAATTTTGTGGACAGAGAAGAACGGAGTGTCTCGACACTAAGTTTTTTCTATCTACCCTGCTACACATATATGAAAAAAAAAGAAAAAAATAATAAGTTCACATGTCAGTGTCACTCAGCCTCATTCAGCCTATTTCTATTTATGTTGAGTTGTCATGTATTCTATCATGGTGTGATAAACACTTCTTGTACCTATGCTAATCGTGGGCCGTTGCTTCTAGATTGATCTATGAACGATTATATATCATTAAGTAAACAGATGTGCTAGTCAGAATAATTTTTTTACACGATTACAAACAGGAAAACGATTTTTTTTTATTTTATAGTACTAAAAGTGGAAAGCGGAGGGTTAACTCACTAGTTTCTTAAGAGATATTATTAATATTATAAATGGGAATGTTTATAAGGATACATAGATGGATGTTTGTTACTCTTTTTCGCAATAACTACTGAACGAATCTAGATGAAACTTTGTGATATAATAATTTATATAGATATCAAGTAATTTACCTATGATATAAAGTTAAATATCTAGTAGTAAAATATTTTGTTTATATTTACAATTTTTATAATAATATATTTTTTCTAGTATAATTATAAAATAACATAGAACACTTTATGAAGAACAAAGTAAATTTCAAAATATAATATCTACAGTCACCCGATACCACATCTGGCGAGTTGACCAATTGGGAAGCTGCGTGTAACAGCCTAAGGGCCGGCAGGCGTGAGGCCGGGAGGAATGTTAATCGCATCCAAACTGCCCGACCGAGCAATAAAAACGATTTAACTTAGATTTTGGATATGAACTGGTGATGCTTCTTTATACTGAAAAAAAATTGTTCTTTATATACTGGTATTTTGGTTTTTTCATGTTATATGTAATATATTATGGCGAAATAACTCAAAAAAATTTTATTATGATATATAAGCTATATTTCTCAAAAATTTCATCAAAATCCGCTTAGTAGTTTTTGCGTGAAAGAACACAGCAAACATCCATTCACACTCACTTAGGCTTTTATAGTATTAGCAGGATAATTATTTATATATAGTATCTATTAAAATAACAATTTTTATAATGATTTTAAAAACAAAGAAATGTTTACATGTAATTTAACACATTCCTTTATAATAAAACTGTTGAAGACGTCATACAACTGTGTAATGATTATTCAAAGCGAATTGTTGGCATTCTTTACATGACCCATACAACACTAAATATTTACCGCCTTTTATATTGAGTATTATTATAAATTACAATATATATTATGTTTGTAATAACTTTGTACGTCTTCTATATATTATGAGTTAAGTAGAGATCAGTGATTTATGATTCCTTGATATATTTTCTTTTCATTTTTTAGATATATTTTGCGTAGTGCTAACGGTAACATTATAAATCCTTCATTATAGGTCCTTATAAATATATTACAGCTAAATAACATAAAATCTTTCTATAATGCAGTCTTTTTATTGTTTTGATTATAATCTATAATATATTTAAATTTCATCGAAATCCGTTCTCTAGTTTTTACGCAAAAGAATAACAAACATCCGTCCAACCATATAGACTTTCGTATTTATAAAGCTGGGAATCGAACCCACAACTGAGTCAATTCTTTTGAACTGCGCTACCATAGTGTAATGTATGTATACACGTTTATTTTAAAGTGGTAATTTATGACAAGGTTAGTTACGGCATAGAATGACTTATCTATACTAATTTATATAACTCATATCTAGAAATGAAGTTCTAGAAACTCAATTTATATATTTTTTTTATTTTTGTGTTATTCAAGTGGTCGTTTATTAATGGCGTGTATGTATATGTATAAGCTTTAGTTAGCTTGAATTTTTTAATATTTTATATAAAATGATTACTTAAAAATGACCAAAAATATAAAAAAATATAAAAACAGTATTATAAGTGAAAATTTCTACCAGTACATAGGCAAAGAAAAAAACTAAAATTAGTTCCGTGGGGCTATAAGTGTGAAAGAGATGGCAAGTTGGTGGAGTAAAGGCTGCTAGAGGGAGTGGGAAGATGGAGTGAGTCGAAATGTAACCGGTCCAGGGGAGGCAGATGTCTTAAACCCCTAAGGCAATACTTCAACAATAAGAAAATTGTAAAAACTGAACACGTTGCTATATTAGATTGTATTTAAAATATATGTTCGAGACATAAGTTGTTATGAATATTTTTTAAAATTTGTATTTAAGTCTATTTCTAATTCCATACTTTACGTTACTTTAATTTCTGCTGGCGCTTTATAGCAAAAAATACCGAACGCACACATAGTGGAATGTAGGCAGCGAGCCAAATTACCTGTCTGTCTGTACAAACTCGTTAAAGTTGAATGTTATGAATTAAATTACCTTTATAAGACGACTTACATTTTGTTGAACCCGGCTAGTGACGCTACAGTGACGCCGCAAAGCTATGAACACAAGTATGTAACCTAAGAATATAACACAGTTGTATAAGTTAGCAATTTAAGAAGTCCTATAAAGTAGGATAATCATTGGCGTAGACTTGAAAGCAACGTGCATCGTTCTACTTAGCTAGGTAAAAAAACAAACATGCCGGTACATGTGGCTCGAGTATTATGCGGTTACTTAGATAGAAAAAATGCAAACTTAATGTTTTGGAGTTGGAAGGGCGCTCGTGAAATACTCAACTTATAGCCAACATTACGCTTTAGCTAAGGAAAGCTTATATAATTATCTTTTTAAGAAATCGATACCGTTCGATAGTCGATTATAGCAAATACGGACTGGGGACTTGGCTCGGGACGGGATTGCAAATACGTGTAGAGGAATTCCGGAACAAAAATGCGCGCGTCTACCTGCACCCGCAACCGCCAGATGTGCTCGCATCCCGCGCATACCTACATTAAGCCATGTAAATTGTTTACGTGGAAAATCTGAGAAAATCGCACGCTAACTGCGCCTAACCGCATCATTGCGACGCGCCGCCATATGAGAAATTGTCAGCTTTTTTACATTCCGAGGTGCCGCCGCGCCGCGCCGTGCTGCCGAGTGCGGCGATTAGGACAATCGTTCTAAAGTAGCATTGCAAAAAGCGAGGGCGAGTTCTAATAGCGGGGGTCAAAATAAAATGATGTCGGAATTCGTGGTGAATGATTCGCGTGCGGACACGGGACGAGGTCACGGGGGTCCGTTACGGCTCCGGCGAGCTCGCGTTTCGTCGAACTTATTACGACAGATGACCGCGGCCGGCGGGAGCGGGAGCGGGCGCGGAGGCCCTTCGGAGAGATCGACCTCCGAAATGCGCCCGAGATTGCATTCTTTCGGCTGCGCGGGCGCATTCCACCGCGCGCCATCCGAGCTCCGCGTCAGTCGACGCGCGCCCTTTTGGGGGTTAACATGTGTCCGCTGCGGGCGCTCGCCATGTGGTCGCAGCCTCCCGAGCGCGAGGCCTGCCCGGCCGCGCGCCTCGCCCGGATGGTGCGCCGCCCGCGCGAGTACGGCGTGTGCGTGGAGCCGTCCTCCGCCCGCCCGCCCGGCCTCGCCGTGCGCGACGAGCCGCAGTACCAGAACCTCGACGAGCTGCGCAAGCGTCCCGAGTACGCCAACCTGGACGAGATCAGTCGCGAGTTCGGTTACCGCCTCTGCCCCGAGGGACAGAACTTGGAGGACGAGGCGATCTACGAAAATATACTGTCAGTGCGTCAAATTCGTTCCGCGGAAGTGCGTTTAGTGCCGGTGTCCGAGGTGCCGTACTATGAAGGCCAAGGTTACGTGGCGACGCAAGTTCTCAGCAGGAATGGAACCTTCCCGCAGTGTCCGCCGCACACTTGGAGCCGGCTGCAGCACGCCGGCAGAATGACTGGCTCTTTGCGTTTATTTACAGTAAATATAAATATGCATTCATAATAACGTATAAAAACAACGTTCGATCAAATTATTTTATTTAAAAATATTTCTCTCAATTTCGACGACAAAAATAATCTGTTAAGTAATATATATTTGCGCTTCGGACCGGTGATTGTATTAAATTTTGATTTCTTTAAGCAAAACCGGATATGTGTACGAATGATGAGGTTACTTTTTATGCGCATTCCGAGCAAAAAGTTGTTGCTCAGTATATATAATACCGTATTTATGTCGGTCGCAAAAAATGACCGATGGAATTTTGGTCTAATGATTCGTTAATTTTCATGGTGACTTGATGAATTTCGTATGTGTTTGTGAAGTACTGTGACCCAGGCTTTACCAATGTATCATGTTAGTGTTTATTTACAACCGCATATTAGCTAAAATCATACGACTTGATTTAATTACTGGTAAAAAAACTACGATTTTGAGTACAAATTATTTAATTATTTTGCAAAAGTTTTTTTATATAAGATCGAATCCATAAACTTTACCTACTAATTATTTTACGCAATTTTTTGTTTTATAAATTATGATTATCTCGTAACACCTGTGTGGTTTATTTCGGCATTATTTTCAGTTATAATGACTAATAATTCTTTCAAATTAACATTTGTTATAATGAAACTCGTGTGTATATGAATTTGCATATTTATCTTTTTAATTTTTGGAATTTCAACTTAATAACATTTAATTCTGCAAATGTTATTATCTTATATATAATCAGTTACAGAAGATTCACTTGAAAATTACGAAATTATAACGATATATTGTTAAGAAAATTTTGTAAAATATACAATGGTATGAGGAAAATGATTTGACCTTTACTTATGCAATGTGTTATATACTTAGAATTGTAAAGAATGTTCCATACATTTTATGTAATAATAACTCGCATCTCTCTGAAGTAGGCAAGAGAATATACTGTAGCGTATTAATTCCCCATTTCTGTCTATATATTTTTTGTAGCGGAACTCAGGGCTAACATATCTAAATAGCTTGAGGAACACTTTAAACTTGGCGAACGGAGTGTACTAACACTAGTTTCCCTCTGTCTACCCTGCTATATGCGGGATACAGCGTGAAGCTATGTATGTATGTAACCGTTTAAATTATACATACTAAAATCTTAGTATAGGATTTAAACTTATTTTACGATTGAATTTTAACGATTACTTATAATAATATAGTTTTTTTAGCGTGAAGCTCTATCCCACACAGCAGGGTATTCAGAAAGAATGTGCTGTAATTTCGTTCTCTACTTTTCGTCCAAATTTGAAACATTGCATGATGAGTGGCAGAACTTAACGCCGCGCTGTGTCTTACCAATGACAAAAAATGAAAATAATTTGAATATAATTATTCCCTCGGCTGAGAATTGAACCCACAATCAATCTTATTTATAGTCGGACGCTGTCCCACTGTGTCAAAATGGCATCTATATATGCGAGAAATTTTGTTTTCTTAAATTAATCCATAGATTAACTTTAACTATTGTTCACAGGCAAAGCGGGAGATGTACGATGTCAAGAAGCAAAGGCTATGTCTCGCGCAAGATGAATACAAGCATCTAAACAATGCTTTATCTACCCTAGCCGCTTCTAGGACGAGCTGTAAGTAAATTACTTAATAATTAAAAATTAAAAAAATTAAAACTAATTTTAAATATATGCACTAAACTTCACGCTGTATCCCGCATATATAGCAGGGTGTTGCAGTGTTAAGACACTTCTCTTTCATCAATACCGTTTCACTTTCAGCCGCATTGAGGCATTGTGTGCTTAATGGCGGAACTCAA
Organism: Philaethria dido; assembly: GCA_033558755.1. Classification (NCBI taxonomy): domain Eukaryota; kingdom Metazoa; phylum Arthropoda; class Insecta; order Lepidoptera; family Nymphalidae; genus Philaethria; species Philaethria dido. The sequence goes on along the minus strand of JAKGSA010000685.1, from coordinate 41,371 downwards.
CACCGCGCTTAATTATATGCACTAAACAGTACAATTATATCTACATCTACATCAGAAGAACTAGCTATCATTTAAAAAAAGATTCGCCAAAATTAGTGGACCTAGTAAAACGTTATATATATTAAAAAAAAACAATCGGATTGATAACCTGCTCTTCTTTTGAAGTGGGTAAAAATATTTAAATTCTTATGAAAATGTATTATAATAAAACACATTAAGAAAACGTATAAAAATATTGAACGCAGCGGGAATCGAACCCGCGCCTGCGTATGCGTATGCCATGCGGAACGCATGGCGTAGTGGTCAGAGCGGTTGGACGGTTTCCAAGAGGCGCGGGTTCGAATACCGCAATGTTCAAAAAAATTTTATACGTTTTCTAAATATATCTTTCGTTTCCTATGTGTTTGATTAACACTTTAAAACTTCAAAAATATTACATAATTATAAACTGAACAGTTTTTATTATACAACAATAACATATTTGTTAACAATTTCAGGCAAACTCTAAGATAAAAAATCATTTGTTTTGTTTTTTAAAAGATAAAAAGTGTGAAAAAGATAAAACTTATTGCTATCTTTTACAACTTCCGGTAATACTGTACTTCTAGTGAATTCTTTTGCAGGTAACAGATTAAAAATGAAGTGTTAGCTTAATGCTTAAAGGAATTCATCCTACATATTGTATCTATTTTTTTTTTTAAACAAGTTTTATAAAAATCGATAGTGATTATGTGAAGACGTATTAATAATATGTGGAACATTATAAAGTTTTGGAGTCATAAATATAATAATATTTATGACTCCAAAACTCCTCGTCGGATCTTTACTAAATTTAAACGGGACTATATCAAAAGCATTAACTATCATATAAATAAGAATAATCAAAACTGCTTCATCCAGTAAAGTTATGCAGTAAAAAAATTCAGTCGAATTTTGAATCCCTTTTT
>JAKGSA010000685.1:0-40327 GCA_033558755.1 Philaethria dido | reverse complement strand
ATAATATTATTAACAATCACATAGGAAAGCGAAAGAGAAATTCCAAATAGAGGGCATTGTATCGCAAAGTTATGTATCAACTTTTGGTCCGCCATAATTCTCAATGGCTTGCACCGGCATTCAATTCCTTTTACAATTCCACACAATACTACAATACAATAGGATATACGATTATCCAAGCTCTAAAGGTCATATCGTCTCGCATCTGGCTTAAATTTAATTTATATTTATTTGGATTTTGATTATTTTGCGGAGAACGGAGTGTCTTAACACTACCGCTTGTATATGTTGAGAAAAAAATGCAGAAGCACATTTAAATTCTTTACTAAAGACGCACTACATAATTGTATCGTTAAATATACAGAGCGCGATAAGGTTGATGTCGTCTAATATTACATTTTTAAATATATTATTTATAGGGCGAATAAACTACTACATATAGACATATTAATCATATTCCGGCGAGAAATGAATTTGTTCTGAAAGAGTATATGTGTTTAATATCTATGAGTTCTCGCATGGTACAAACAAATCAAACAAGTGGGTCAAAATAACATTGCAAGTTTTACCATACATACATAGATAGATAGAAAAGAGTGCTAATAATCGTATGTTACAATAAGAATATTTACTTACTTACTTAACTTCACGCTTTATTCCTAATGGGGGTTGGGAGAGAATATCCTATAAAGCAGTGGTGAGGTTGAAAATTGTAGTTAGGCAAGCCGGTATGTTAGGGAAGATGGTACATACATTTAGGGAAGCTGGTAATTTTAGAGAAGCCAGTATATTTAGGGACTTCACTATCGAATCAGACAACCATCGAATTTTGGTCATGACCTTTTTTAAGGGTGTTTAAGATGTCAGAGAACTGAGAAATGGACCAAAACAATCACAGAGTGGTACCCCAGAGATTCATTAAAAAGAAATAAAGGCGACAAATAAAACAGATTGGGAAGATGATCTTAAAAGTGGCTATTAAAAAATGGATGAGGACAGCAAGAGATAGAAGAAATGGAAGAGTTTAGAGGCCTATGTCGAAAGACAAGCTGTAGACAAAGCCGATCATCTTCATATATTAGTAATTAAGGAAAGCAAAGTAGCTATAGAATAGTATTTGCAATCGGTAAAATAAATGTAAAACCAAAATGTTAAATACTACAGCAATAAAGGCTTATTTTATTTATTTTAAGATGTCAGAGCTAATTTTTTTGCAATTTTATACCCAAAATTTTCCTGGCGACCTTTTTTCTTAGCTCTCCACCTTTTCTTTAGGTTTCGTACTTGTACTTTTAAAAGTTAGGCAACCCGATGGAAACCGTGTTGTGTGGACGCCTCGCCACTGCTATAAAGCCTATATTTGTCTTATAAAGCTAAAAGCCAATTTAAATACATACAAAAAGGAAACTTATCCACTAGATATGCTAATGCCCTACGATAGCTTCTTCAATGGGACGCGTTTAATTCAACATTTAGAAAGGAAATATTATGCAAATATTGTTCAAGTAGACTCAGGACACGCCTCCACGTTAAGCTCAGTATATCATTTATACTTGCTCTTAGATATTTATAACCAGTATTTATTGTACACGATAAAAATTATCGAATGAGTATATATGATAGACTATAATTTTTTAATCTACATTTCTTCTTATATTCTGCACATTTATTAGTATCATATAATTTTGCTTTTTTTTTTTGTTTTTTTTTTAATGGTATATGTTGATTATCGTAATTCCATACGAATGTGAATAGGTTAATAAGTCGATTTGCATATATATATTTTTTAAATAATAAAAGCCATTAGAATTTGTTTTATTTAAAGGGTGATTAAATGATAATGATAATATAAAACGCCTGTCGTGGCGCAGAGGCACAAGCGTGCGACTGTAAACGCGACAGGTAGTGGGTTCAATTCCCACTCCAGGAAATGTAAAATTTAGTATTTTCATTTCTTGGGTTTGGCAACAAGGTAAAGCGCGGCGTTAAGTTCCGCTACTCAACACGCAATGCCTCAATTCGGCGGAAAGTGGGGAACGGAATTTTTGAAAGAGAATGGAGTGTCTTAACACTAGATTCTCTGGTTCCCTCTGCCTACCCTGCTATATGCGGATTACAGCGTGAAGTTAAAAAAAAAAAAATTAAATGATTACATCAACAAATTTTAAGCAAATTCGACGCTTTCAGGTAATAAAGTATTTAAATAACGTAACGGACCTTACAAATAAAGCTTAAACTTAAAAATGCATACCTTAAAAGTATGCCTTTTCGAGTTACCTATTTATTCACGCTTGACAGTAAATAAGTCTCTAAAATAAACTATATACTTATATTAGAACCAGTAACTAACGCGTGTTATTAGGGTACAGCACCACTTATCATATAAGGACATATTTTAATTTTACACATGACAAAAGAACAGTTCTAGTGTAATCTAAGTTTAACTCGAGCAATTATCATAATAACAGCAATTTTCAGAATTAAGAACAGTTTAGTTTATGCTTACTAAGAAATATTAACATTAATATATATCTAAGAGCTAACTAGAGAATAGATCCTGGTTATTTTTTTTTAATTTTTTTTATCTTTTTTTTTAGTTTCACGCTGTATGTCGCATAAAGAAGGGTAGGCAGAGGGAACCTGACAACCTAGTGTTAAGACACTCCGTTCTCTTACAACAATTTCGTTCCCCATATATCTTTTTATGTTACTTCATTTAAATATATATGTATATTTATTTTATAAAGATAAAATAATATTATTTTATAGTTCGTCGAAGTAAAGTCGCTAAATTGTGCACATATTGAGTGACTTATCACTACTAGATTCTCACAATCGAAATAAAAACCTAATTTTATATTTACTTTTTTTAGCTTAGCATCCTATCCGTAAAGTAGACAGAGAGACATTAGATTTTAGACACTCCGTTCTTTACTTTCCGCTCGAATTTTAAACATTGCGTGTTAAATGGTGGATGATGTTCCCTCGTGTGAGAATCGAATCCACAACCAATTGCCTTTACAGTCAGACGTTCCACTGTACCACGTTGATCGCAATTATATTTTCTAAGTTTATATATTTTCCTACACAGTATGTTCATCAACAACATCAGTAACAACAACTTCAACCACATCCCGCCACGATCCAGAACAGCTACGCGTGGAAGTGACACAAGCGAGAGGAAGAGTTGCCCAGTTAAGGAAGGAATTGAGGCAGGCGAGAGCGGAAGTGGCGTGTGCGAGACGTGGAGTTGATACTCTTGCTGAGTGAGTATATTTTGAAAAGGTTTTTGGTAGAAATTGTTGTGATTTTTAATTTGATGTCACGAAAATGCGTCACGGGTTAGAAGAAACATTAATGTATGGTTATGTAGGGGAGAGAATGAGATAGGAAATATATTATCATATCATAGATTTTATGTTCTCGATGTTTTAATATATGTTGAAATGTGTTATATATGTATTATTGAACATTAATATATTTATTTTTTGGTTCCATATTAAAATATTAAAGCAATTACTCCTAGTAATATATTCATCTCATTCTCTCGTTACTTCTCTCAAGTTTCACGTTTTTCGTTTGTGATTGATTACACTCACATACTTTTTTACTTGGGAATTGAACCTACTGGTACTAACCTGTATCGTATGTCAGTACAAATCAAACGTCTTAATTTACATAAATATAAAACTTATAATTTTGCAAATGTGATTTAAAAATTATTCGAATTACAACTTAAAGTAATGCAAGAACGTCAACTTATAACACTCTAAGACAGGGCTTCTTAAACTTTTGTCATTCACGACCCCATTTATGATTGCGAGTTTCTTGATGACCCCATTCAAATTGGTAATTGGCCAAAATGGTAAATATAAATATTTGACATTAAAATCTCCCGACATTTGGGGTCGCGACCCATAGTTTAAGAAGCCCTGCTCTAAGATATTATTAAAAAAATATTTGGTTAATCTTGCTGTCTAATTAAATGTTCATAAAGAAATACACACAATGCACATCTCATATTTATTATTTATACAGATCTATAGAAGATAAATTGCCGAGAAACGGCTTAGAGTCTAGAATACGTATAAGATTGACAGCATGTATTCATAATATTCAATAGATCTGGCCTTTTGTTCTACAGCGTATCTATTATAGTTTTTTTTTCAGCTACACACTATTCCGCAGACAGATAGGCAGAGAACCTAGTGTCAAGACACTCCGTTCTACTCTTTTCGTCCGAGTTCGAGATATAGCGTGTTGAAAAGCGGAACTCAACGCCGTGCTTTGTCTTACCAGAGATGGGAAATGAAAATAGTTTAAACATAATCATCCCCCGAATGGGAACGGAAACCACAACCACTCGCGTTTACAGTCAAACGCTGGCCCACTTCGCCACGATGGCCTCAAATATAATAAATACTACAATATATTAATATTTTTTTATAACTATTATGACGGGCCACACCAAGAACGTGCTAAGATCACGCGCTTTGGATTCTTGGAAAACTCAAGCCGTGTCGAACATTCCGATCTACATGTAGATTTATATGAGTGTCTGAGGTCAATAGGTCAATTATGATTGATGATGACGAGATGTCCGATTTTATTTCTGTTCGCCATTGTGTACAGTTATTGATAGATAGGAGGTATTAGAAACTTTGTACCTATAGCTTGATAGATTTTTCTAGAAACTTGTCTTTGTTGTTTTTTAACAATGATTTGTTTTTAGATATGTAGTGATATGCTATTGTGTTCTTCTCTTGCACGGTAATGGAGCCCGATACCGTACTTTGTTTGACTAAATCGGAATTTTTTTTAGTGGTCATGGAAGTTATCGATATTTCATTCACTCTTTCATCAGTTGTCGTTGAATATAAAAAATAATGAATATATATATTTTTTTCATTTTTCAGAGTGGAGCAAAAGCTGAGTGCCCAGCAAGGATGTTACAACATAACCGAGGCCCAGGCTATAATGACTGAACTTAAAAATGTTCAGAAATCTCTTACATCAGGAGAAAAGGAAAGAGCAGATCTTATGCAATCACTTGCCAAGTTGAAAGATGATTTAACAAGGCTACAACTAGCGGATGCATCACCAGATCTTTCAACATTGAGTCTGCCTCAAGAAAAACTGAGTACAGCATCTCAAACTGACCTCTGTGCGGACTTAGTCCCAATCGGCACCAGACTAGCTGAAATGGCGCGGGTTCGCCTACAATATGATGAAGCTAGGAAACGGATACAACAAATTCAGCAACAATTAGCCGATCTCGAGGACAAAGTCCAGCCAGGACAGGCCGAATCTGACAAGGATAGACTTTTACTGTTCCAAGAAAAGGAGCAACTTTTACGGGAACTAAGAAGTATTACGCCAAGAACGAGATCCAAACAAGAGATGAGTGAGATTCAGACCGAATGTAAGAGACTAGAACAGGATTTGAAAAATGCTTTCGAAATGTCCAATAAGTGTATAGCAGACAGATTGAGGCTACATGAAGAGAAACAATTATTGTTACAACAATTAAAGGACGCGTTAACTTCTATGACGACTTTGGAAGGACAATTGAAAACGTTATCAGCATCTACCTTATCAGTGTCTAGTAGTTCCAGTTTGGGATCGCTTTCTACGGCCAGTAGTAAAGGCTCGTTAAGTTCAGGGATAAGCTTTACAGACATATATGGAGGGCCGCAGATAGCAAGTTCGTTTCAAGCGGACAAACCTATTGATATGGTTGATCTTCATCGACGAGTTGAAAGGTGAGATATTTTGTTTATACATTTAAATAAATTTTACAAATATATTTTTATTTTTTTTTAAACATTTTGAATAAGGTTAAGAGTTCACGAGTTACAAAATAATACGCAATACAAAGCTCAGTTTTTGTTATTAAATTCTATTTTAAGTTTATTATGACATTGTAAATTTGTTTTTTTATTTAAATTATTTGAATATCCTTACTAATATTATAAAAGTGAAAGTAACTCTGTCTGTCTGTCTGTCTGTCTGTTACGCTTTCACGCCTAAACCACTAAGCTGATTTTGATGAAATTCGGTATAAACATAGCACTGAACTTGGGAAAGGATATAGGATACTTTTTATGGTGAAAAAAAAAGGTGGAAGAGGTTGAAATAGGAGATAAGTTTGCATGGAAGTTCCTTATTGTCAAACATAAAATCATGTAAGATTGTTCAACTGTTTACAACTTTCACGCCAAAACCACTTAACCAATTTTGACAAATAGTCTAAACCTTCGGAACGACTATAGGCTACTCCTTACCATGTCGCGCGATATAACCGAGTTCCACGCGGGCGAAGCCGCGGGCGGAAAGCTAGTTTTTCATATAAACACGACATTTATGTTATAGATAATGCATAGTTCATTAGCTTTTATAATATTTAGATATCGGAACTCAATGTTATCTCTGTTAATATAAGATAATGGACATTCCAATCTAAATCAATGTTTCATAACTGTAATAAATTAAACCTAACAGTAGTTGTAATATGAGTATTATCGCTGCTTTTATTGGAATATTTTTATAATTCATTTTTTTGAGGTTTTGTGTTTCAAATTTAAATTGATATGATGGTATTGTAAATGGAATTAAGATATGTATTCATTAAATTGTTAATGCAAAAGCTTTTGAAGATCGATGGGATCTTTCAAAAAAGTACTGAGCCGATCTAGATGAATCCTTACTGCCAATCTTAATTTGGGTTTTTTTTTAAACTTCACGCTGTATACCGCATATAGCAGGGTAGGCACAGGGAACCAGAGAACCCAGTGTTAAGATACTCCGTTCTCTTACAACAACGAACGGGAAACGGAACGGAACGGGGAACGGAATTGTTGTTATAATATTGATTATACATCAGAATCCCTCATATCTAATCTATACACACGCAAATCTATAAGTATCTAACCAGATACCTGTAGATCATCTTTATAACTGCTTTTTTGGGATTTAAAATCAAAATAATTTTTGTATGTAAATATTTCACTGTAGTAGAAGTAACGGAATAATATTTCATTACGTTTCCCATAGTATATGAGAAATTCAATTAACAAATTTAAATGTTCTTACTTTTTATGACTAAAAACTAGTATTTATACTAAAGTAATAAAATAAAATTCACCAGGTTACTACGAGGCAGTAGTTTCCCAGACAGCGCTACACCAGGCACCAGTAGTTCTCCGTCGCAGCCCTCTCTATCTCCCAGAAGCAGTTTATCATCAGCCAGTCCACCACCACCACCGCCGTCTTATAATCAGGTAAGAAAAATACACATGAATATATAATAGGCACGTAAATGTCATATTTGTAACATTTTTCAATTATTCATTTTTAATATTTTTTTTGTTTATAGTTTTCTAGTTAGTCAAAGTTCCATTATATTAGCTAACTCTCTGAAAAGGTTAAGGAGATATATTACTACATACATACATAGCTTCACGCTGTATCCCGCATATAGCAGGATAGGCAGAGGGAACCTACTGTTAAGACATTCCGTTCCCCACTTTCCACCGAATTGAGGCATTGCGTGCTGAGTGGCGGAACACAACGCCGCGCTTTGCCTTGTTACCAAACCCAGGAAATGAAAAATTCCATTCCTGAAGTGGGAATCGAACCCACTACCTGTTTATCTTGTTAAGTTATTATTATGTTAGCAATGTGTATATAATATTTATTTTGTAATATTTCTAATGCATTATTTGAATATATTGATTTTCTGCACTTCTATCCCATATAAACTTTAATTATGCTAAATTTTTTACTCCTCTGTCTGCATATTTTTTTTATTTTTTTTTCACATATTAATATAAATTTAAATAACTATTTATACATTTAAATTAATATTATATGTGTTTTATGTATTCGCAGGTAGAAAGACAAAGGCGACAGCAAAGGGAGTTAGAAGAGAAATTAGCTGAGATGAGGATAGGTGTCGCTACAGGACTCAATGAAATCACTGGCTTGTCTACCAGTAAGTTAATATTGAATACTAAATAAAAAAAATCTTTTAAATTAACTAACGATTTAGTCATTCTGAAATATATCTTTTAGTATATATTATTTTTTAAAGCAATCTCAAAAAAGCACAATGTTTTAACTGTATTTTTTACGTATGAACGAATTTTCGAAGATTTTGTTTTCAAATGGTAGCTACTGCTTCTGTTTTGGTCCCAATTAATTTTAGTTTGTAAGGATTTGATGAGTAGTTTCTGAGTTATTCGTAATAAATAAATAAATTCCTTGCTTGGTGGTAGGAGGTCTGTCCCCTCCGGGTCTGGCTCTCGGGCGACCACTATCATACAGTGTCAAAGACGAACTCGCCAAATATCTTAAGTGATGTGTTCCGGGTTCGGATGGTGATAAGCCAGGCTCTCCCATCCCACCCATCCTTTCCCAAAATGTAGTGTTCCGATAGCGTGACTTTGCCATTGTCCTCCCCTTCCATCAACAGTATCCTCTAGGTTGGCAACGTGCATCTACAACGCCTCCCGGTGTTGGTGATTGCCTATGGGCGAAGGCAAACCACTTACCATCAGGTGGTCCTTCTGCTCGTTTGCCATCAAGCTATCTGGCTAAAAAAAAAAAAAAAAATAATACATTTTTGCATTGCCATGGAGCCTAAGCCTTCTTTTGAAAATTTAATTACATTATCTTAACTTACTCGTAATATTATTATAAAACAAGTTCTTAATATTATTGTCAAAGTGAGTATTAATTATTATAATTTATTTCCTCCAGCTCTCAAATAACTGTATGCGACCGGGTCGACCCTTGGGCACGTTGTCCCCCATATATCGAAAAAAACACTCCCCCCAAGACATCACCCCCACCCTGCCGCGCCACGGACTCCCATCTAGTGGTAATGCGTCTAATCTCCCGCTTTTTGTATTTAAAAAGAAAAAAAGTTTGTTTTGTTTGGAAAGTTTCATACTTATTCGTATTTTTTTTTTTTAATTATAGAAAATTGAATAGTCAATATATTTTGGTTAATAAAATTAAATTATAATCGAATAGAATACTAATCTAACATTCTATTTGAAATATGTTCCTCATGTGAAAGAGCTTGAAATATATATTTTTTTTTAATTTTTGCCAAGTTTGTATTGCAAGGGATTGTCTTCCCCTTCCAGTACTCTATATTAACCGTTATCGTTAAAAATATATATCATTAAACCCACATATATAACAAAAAACACAAAAAGCACTATTTTAATATATTTATTTTAATTTTTAGGTACAAACACTAGATCAGTGTCAGCAGCAGTCAGTGACGAGTCGGTGGCGGGCGACTCCGGCGTGTTCGAAGCGGCTCAGGGCGGGGATGCTAATGCTGGTATGTGGAAATAAATTATATATTATTTATTTATTCTTTATTGTACATCACAAAATGCTTAATATAAGACACACAAAAGGAATAAAATGGTAAGTAAGTGAGGCACAAAAGGCGGTCTTATTGCTAGTAAGCGATTTCTTCCAGACAACCTTTGGGTTATTACCTTTAGGAGATATATAAAAAAATTCGTTGGTAATAAAATTGGTTGGTTTCGGTGTTAAATTATATATTACTTCCTTAATTTTATTATATTAATACTTTGGTGGTGGTTATGGTACAGTGGAAATGTAAGCGTGATTGGTTAATGGTTCGATTTCCATTCATGGGTATGACTGTATTTAAATTATTTTCATTCCTTACCTCTACTAAGTCAAAGCGCGGCGTTCTATTCCGCCAATCAACATGTTGTGGCTTGTAATAGACTTAAAGTATTGAGCAAAAAGTGTTATAACACTAGATTTTTCTATCTATTTGGCTTTATGAGAGATTCCTCAAGCTACAAACAATTGTTTTTTTGGTGGTAGGAGTTTTGTTCTCCGACTGGCTCGCGACCACTATCATGTCAAAGACGAACCGCTAAATATCTTATGATGTGTTCCGGTTCGATGGCATGTAAGCCAGGTTTTCCCCTTTCCGGGCGGGAAATCCTTTCCTCAAAATATGGTGGTTCCGATAGCGGACTACTATACTGTCCTCCCCATCCATCTGTATCCTCTAGGTTGGCAACGCATCTACAACATCTCTGGTGTTGTAGATGTTCATGGGCGAAGGTAACCACTTACCATCAGGTGATCCTTCTGCTCGTTTGCCATCCGTTATTCATAAAAAAAAAAAAAAATGTATTTTTTTAATTGTAATATGTAAATGTTTATTCGCTACTTCAGATGATGTTTTTATATTACTACGCTACAGTTGTCAGTATTGCTTAATAAATACTTGCGTACCACAAAAAAAATCACATATTAACTGGATATTTTATTTTAGTATTCATATATATTTTTCATATAAATATATATATTTTTCATTGTTACAGTGAACAGTGCGCAAATTGAGATCAAATTGCGCTACTGTTCAGATGAGAGCGCGTTGGAGATCGGCATCCTCCGAGCACGGAACCTGCACGCCTTGTACATCGATATGGGGACTGAAGTGTAAATATATATATTTTTATTTAAAATTATCCTTATTGGGTAAAATAAAGTTTGACGGTAAACGCGACGGGTTGTGTGGGTTGACTCAATGCGTAATGTTTCTATTTTGGGTGAAAATGGAGAAAAGAGTATTTAAGAAGAGTGAGTAAGAATATTAAATTCTCTGATTATCCTACTGTCCAGAAAAAGGAGTGGAGCTGTAAATTTTTATAAGAGAACATTATAGATATGCCAGTTAATCTTTTAGTCATTTGGGTTATTAATATTCTAATAGAATAAATATAATTTAATATAATAATATTTACATATTACGATCAATAAGTATATATATTTTTAATAATAAATATATACTTATTACTTTTTAACTCACTATATTTATCTGTTTTCATCAGATAGTCATGTGTGAGTTGTCGAAAGATATTAACTATTAGATAATAATCGAAATAAATACTTTTTATCAGTACCATAATGTTGTCAATTAATCAAAAAATACAATAGAAGAAAGACTAAACAAAATATATTTATTTCAGTTCCGTCCGCGGTGCCCTCGTCATAGGCGGTGGTGGCGGTGTCGCATTCAGCAGTGCAGCGCTGCAATGGCGCGGCGTTACCTTACTATGGAGGAAGACGCAACGTGCTGCGTTAAGCGCTAAAGCGCTTAGGGCGGCGACGTTGCAGATCAACCTCTCTGCTGGTGCTGAATGCCTGGTACTTATGTTTTAATTTTTTTAATATAAATTATTGTTATGTTGGTAGCTAGTAAGTACAATACTTTTTTTTTTATTTTTAATTATTTTTGAGCTGAAGGTCCTTATATTAAAAGCTAAATTTAATTAAATATTATTAAAAAAATTTAAAAAAATATGACGAATATGACGAATTTAAAAAAATATGACGAATATGAATTAAATATTATTAAAAAAATTTAAAAAAATATGACGGGTCATATATTCATACTTTAGATCCATTAAGTGTCAAAAAATATAACTTTTATTATAATTAAAGTTCATTTTCAAAAACAATTAACTTTTAAGGTGACTTTAATAAATAATTTTAATAAATTTTAATAAATTTAAGGTGACTATAATAAGTATTTTTTTATCATTAAATGTGCTTAAAAAAATTATAAGTGTAATTTATAATGATAAAAATAAAAAAATGATGACAAAAAGCCAAATTCGAGTATTCGGCATAACGCCTTGAGTGCCATGTGAATAATCTAAGGCGAGAGCGATATAATACTGACAATTTTAAACTACCCCTATAACATACAACGTTTTCTTCCAAAACTAACCAATATAATTTTTCAGGGTTGCACTCAAGTGAGTTTGGCTGACTTCGATCCGGATACTGTGTCTCAAAAGTGGTATAATGTGTTAAGCTTCAGAAGTATGAGGCGAGATGAAAGCTCAGATGAATCTACTGTTATATCTTCACAAACGTCCACTCTTACTAGGAATAGAGGTAAATGTTTTGTTTTGTATGTATTTATATGTATGGGAATTATTATATATTATATTATGAGTTATTGTGGCACTGTGAGACAGTATCTAGCTGTTAATACGCTTGGCTATGGGTTCAATTCCTACTCCGGGGAGTAATTATATTTAAAAAAAGTATTTCTTTACTCTGAAAAGAAAAGTGCAGCGTTGAGTTCTATCGTAACGATATTTTCTGCCTACACTCATATGCGGGAAAAAGCGTGATGATTACATACACCATAACATGTTTGTGTAGAATTATTTTAGAAACATTTTAATATGTTTTTATGTCGTGTGTACTTTAAAAATGATATATAAGGGAATATAATTGTAAAAATTTAATATTTTTTATGTATTACATAAAATATTTAAAATACATAAAATAAAGTAAATAAAAAGTTATATATTTTTTATTAGGTCCTGAGAGTATGACTGGAGCAGAATGTAATGTAGACTGTGAGAACTCAGCATCAGAAGATGAGGAATCAAGAGAGCCACTTAATCAGGTATAATTATTGCTTTTCTCTATGAAAATTAATGTTGAACAACATTTGATGATTTTTTATATAATTTGGTTAACAGTACAAAAGTTCAGCTTTAACATATTTAGAAACACTGAATGCCTTGGCATGCAATGCCTCAATTCGGTGGAAAGTGGGGAACGGAGTGTCTTAACACTAGGTTCCCTCTGCCTACCCTGCTATATGCGGGATACAGCGTGAAGCTATGTATATATGTATGTATAAATACTAATTAATAATATATTATGTATATATATAAAAATATTTCCTTGCTACCTTAGTGACCAGTTTGAATTTTAATTTGGCATGTATGTTCCTTGAGAAGTGTAAGGAAGCCTTAAAGCCTTTTTTTGAATTTCTATGAATATAGGGAAAAATGAGATTTTACATTTAATAATAATAAAATTTTATAATTCTTACACAACAGATCGTAGAAGAAGATTCACTTGAAGACTACATACCAGAAGACATTGTGTTAGAAGATGAGTATTTGCATCCGTCTACCGCTGAAAAGGAAACTAACACTGAATGCAATTTCTGTCCTGAAGGCAGGCAACTGCATAGACGGTGAGTTATTATTTTTTTTATTATGTAAATATATAATTGTAATTAAAAATGACAAATTTTGGTGATAATAGGTAAAATTATATAAAGTCATGGATATTTCTAGAAAAATGACAAAAAAAGGGTCTACCGTAAAAATAAATAAAATTTTTTAGACAGTTCCAACTTTTTATTAGAAAAAAATATGTATATATCACATATATAAATTAGATATAGATATATCAACTGACAATCATTATAAAAAAAACAATTCCTGAGAGCTACAAAAGAATCAAAATGTATATGCAATGTATATACAAGCCTATATTATTTATTACTATACAATTTCACAAAAAAAGAAATTATACTAAAAAAGTACAATTATTACGAATAGCCCAAAAACTACTTGTCTGATTGAAAATTGTTAAAAAGAGTATTGAATATTTGACCACAGATATATAATAAGGCGGGAGGCGGACGGAAAGCCTCACGAGGATATCGCGCTAGAGATATAGTAACATGCCGTCCATATGTATATCTGTATATATTGTATCTTAGGTACGTTTACTGTTGACGCATTTGCTTGTGTTGCACTGTATCGAGAATTAACGAAATAATCGATTTTAATTTTTTTTTATTAATCTGTGAAAATAGGTTTAATGAAAAAAGGTTGAATTCAACTCGATCAATAGTCAATTATAATATTTAATAAAAAATCTAGATTAACTATTAAATAAATAACTTAATGTGACGATCATCTAAAGAAGAATTTTTGTTTATAAAAAAAAATAAATTGGTAATAATAAACACATATAAACATATCGAATAAACGTAAGTTTTTATAATTTTTGAAAAAAAAAAACTGACTATTGGTAACTTAAAAAAAAAAAAATAAATAAAGAAAAATATTTTTTCAATATTTGACCACAGCTTATTTAATAGGTTTGATGAAAAGTTTAATTCAAGTCGATATATAATTAATAAAAGTTATTTAAAAAGCAATAATTATAGACATAATTTTTATTACTTGTCTATAATATATTGAAATAATAACCTTTTTTTTAACGGCCGAATATTTTTATTACGTTAGTATAATTAAAAAAAAAAAAAACATATGCATGGCAAGCGAGTGCAGCATGGCATGACTCTGTCTGTCACAAAATATATACTAATATACATATAGCATGGTTTGAAAATAAATGTGTTTTTATAATTTATTATTATTGGGATGTTGACGACATAATTAATATCTAACAATTTTAAAAGAATAAAAGAAACACATGCTGTCTCTTTCTTGCAAAGTAAATATTATAAATAATAATTTATTACATCATTTGTTAATATAACTATCTTTCTAAGCAATGATAATATTTTTTTCTTAATATATTGTAGTATTTTACTAAATTATTTTAGTGACATTTAAATTTAAATTTTTAAACAATTTTAAATAAATGATTTCTTTTTAAGTCAACATCCCTTTATATTTAATAACAAAAAGAGTATAATAACATTTAATTTTTGATATTATATAATAATTCTAATTCTTTATTATATTATTGTTTATTATAGAAAAAGTCAACAAGTAAGCTCAAACCAAGAAGAGTCGCTCGCGACTATAAAAAGATCTCAGACATTCTCACCACAACCTCAGAGCATTGGCAAAGGGCAATACATTTGCAGGTAATTTTATTATTATCTGTAGATATATAAATATATAAATTATAATTACTAATTTTTGGTATAAGACATATAAAATAAACTAACTTTTAGAGGAATATGACTTGTTTTTTTTTTTCTAAAACTTTGTTTTTTTTACCCAAATAATACAAATCCTTAAAATGTATGAATACATGAATGTATTAGTAAATAATAAATATAGTTATTCCCAAGATATCCATAGTTCCATATAAAAAAAGAAATATTAACATAATTTAACTATAATAAAATTATAGTTTTATTAATAAATTATTTATTTTTATATTTTTTTATATTTATTTTTATTCTAGGCTAAATCGTTCAGAATCCGACTCATTCATGGCGCAGTACTCACGCAGAGTGACGCTACAGCCGCCGCCTGTTGGCATTCCCTTTGACAGGAGCGTCAGGGAGAGAAGATCTTTAAGGTAATTATTTATATAGATATATTTATATATAAAAGTAAGAAAATATTATCAAATTTATAAAGTTGCTCATGTGTCCGGATCCATTTACCATAAAATAGTTTCATAATGCCCACTGTTGTTGCTTGTTGGAACCAGGATAATGGACAATAATTTAAAATTTTATGTTTTTTTTTTGGCAAGTGTATAGATACTTGGTTTTAATATTAATATTCTCCATTTTTCACTTTCAACTCATTATAAGGACTTACATGATGTGATTTCTAAGTATATTAGGATAATACAATATCTTATATATCTTATATATACTGTAAAGTATCATCTATATCCGTTCTGTAGTTTTTGCGTGAAAGAGTAACAAACATCTATTCATTCATACAACCTTTGTATTTATAATATTAGTAGGATTCAGCTAAAAAAAGAAATCTTTAATGCTTAATATCCAGCCAACAACTTATTTTCAAGACACTATTGTCACTTTCGGTCCGAAATCTAGTCATTGCCTATTAAATGGCGGAACTCAATATTAATTTAATTTTGTTTTTAGATGGGGTAGAGTACGAGGCGGTGCTCGTAAAGTAACAACTCGGTCTAAATCAGCAAGAACCAGTCTAGACCTGTCTCTGGACCTGCACGCGCAGCACGCACGCCTCGCAGACCTGAGGCACGAGATATCACATCTTACGCAGTTGAAGAAACGGTGTGTTAAATTTAATAAATTGTATTTACAAATTATTTATCCATTCTTTATCTATATATTAACACGTGAAAGGAACCTTTGTATCCTTTTTTTAAGAAAATTGTGCACGATTAGTTCACTAGAACCCTGTTTACGGTTTTCCTTTGCAACGAATATGTCATTTTACATAAAAGTTATTGTGAAATCAATGGTAGTGTTTGTAATATTTATTTTATTAATTTGATCTATGATAAATGCGTTAACACTCATTACTGTTCAATCTATTCAATAAATAGAATTAACAAAAGTAAATAGTAAAGACATTAAAAAATAAAGTTATTTGTTATAATATTAAATATAGGAAAAAAATCTAAAACAAAACTAACTTTTGAATTTATCCATACAGTCTAGAAGAAGCGTGCTCCCGCGGTGACCCGACACTCGCAGCGTGGGTGGCCGAGGACGAGACACTACGGAGACTGATCTCGACACCCGTCGAGTCTAAGGACAGAGTGTCCAGACTCTTCCACAGGACTTGCAGAGAGATCTACCGCCTGAGGAAGTCTAGGCAGGGAGGCAGGAAGCCTGATTTAGTGACGTTTAAGTGAGTGTTTTTGTCATATAATAATAATACATACATACACAGCTTCACGCTGTATCCCGCATATAGCAGGGTAGGCAGAGAGAACCTAGTGTTAAGACACTCCGTTACCCACTTTCAGCAGAATTGAGGCATTGCGTGCTGAGTTGCGGAACTCAACGCCGCGCTTTGCCTCGTTACCAAAATTACACTTCCTGGATCGAACCCACAACCTATCGCATTAATGCCCCGCACATTGTTATGTGCAGTATGATAGGATAGGCAGGGTAAATCAGAGAACCTAGTGTTAAGACACTCCGTTCTCTTAAGATTTTCGTTTCATAATATTTTATGCTGTTAATTATATGTTTTAAGAATATTTGGTTAATTAGAATATATTAGAAGTAAATAAGAGGTTTTTTTTATTATTGTTTTTTAAAATGCTATGTAGTAACAGCTTAGTGCCACATTCATTATTCTTTCGTTCATTTTTTTCACTTTTTATTTAACATTGTCCTAAATAGAAATCGAACCTGTCACCGTTATATATACAATCAAATTTATAATTGAGCCATAACGGCTTTACAGGCTAATACAGAGGTTTCATGGGTATCTCTTAATTACATTCTTTAATGCAATTTTCAACAATTATTTCAACTTCAAATTTATTTTTGTCATATCTAAATTCTTCCTATTTAATATATTTTTATTCTTCCAAATCAATTTATTTGATTTTCAATAACTAATCAAAAAAATTACTCCACAGAGAAAAAATGGCGTTCTTCACGCGCACCAAGCAAATACCAATCCCACCAGACGAAGAAGCAGAACTATCAGACGAGTGGGAAGAATTCGAAGAACGGAGAACCCCAGACGGAAGATCTTCCAAGACTTCCTATGAACGCCGGGAACCGAACCCGGAACCCGTGATAGAATGCAAGAACCCGTGTATACAGCCGCCGTGCTATGAGGACGATGTGAAGACTGAAGATGTTAGGTATGATTTTGTGGTCGATAGAGTATTGGGTGTGCAAGTTTAAATGGATGATGTTTTTTTTTAATTTTATTTTGCCACAGATGTTTGGTTTAAGTAAGTTTAGATGTGATATTTTTATTAAACTGAATAATATAGGGTCTTTGTCATTTTTTGTGTTTGAAAAAGTGAACCCGTTTCTTAAATGTACTAGAATGGTAAATTATTACAAATCCAATGCTAATTAAATTTTATTGGGACCACATCAAAAGCATTAGATATAATCATCAAAATTGATTTACCCTAGTAAAAAGTTATGTGGTTACACACATAAAAAATACAGTCAAATTATGAACCTCGTTCCTTTTTTTGAAATCGGTTAAAAATGATATAGTATGTCTATTTCTATATTTAATTTTTTCTTATCTGTGGTTTGTAACTGAAAGAATTTTCAATATCTGTAAACTTTTAAAATTATATTAAATTCTAATTTCATTTCATTGAATCCATGAACGGTATTTAGTTGTAAGATTATTTTATGAAGGTTGGATCAAATGTGGCTGAATGTATTGTATCTGAGAGTGGACTTACAAATTAAAAAAATATATTTTAAATACGATATATATTACATATTAATAATTTAAAAACTCCATTTGTGCCTTATTTGGTATTAAAAGAAAAAAGTAAGTATTATATATAGACAATAGCTATATTCTTTTATTTTACAATAAACTTTCCAGTTAATTTGAAACGATATAACTAAAAAAAAAACCTAAAAATGGCACCATAAAAAAATGAAATTCACTTTAAACTGTGATCACCATTGCCTTTGAGATTCGTAGATTGAAGACTGAAATGAAATAATTATTATACTTATATATACATTCACGTAAAAGGGGTGCCATAAGATATCATTTACAGAAATATAATATGTTTTCATGTATATTGTGTGTTTGTACAATATTGTGCCTTTTCGGTGCCTTGTTGTGCCATACGGCAAACATTGGTACAAAGTAGATTATGAAGTCACAAAAAAATGCCAAACTGTTTTTTTTTATAATAAATAATAATTAATGTACATACGTAAAGACCCACCGGGCTTCGGTTATAATGGATTCCACCGAAACGACTTGTTAGGCCAAAAACGCTTTGTAAATACGCCTCTATGTGTGGGTCATATTGTGGTCATATGTGGGTAACATCTGGAATGTATTTATTGTATGGAAACATGGAATTTGATTTGTACCCAGTTGGAAATTATCTTTTTTTTTTATTTTGAAAATTAATTAAACTTAAATAAATACATTAAAACAATTAATAAAGAAACTAGAGGTTAAAGATTATTGTTTATATTGTCATATTTTTTTTTTTACTGAAAATTATAAGTAGGTGGTACAATTAAACTTCATGTTTACGTCAATTTGACATTTGCTATGATTGACGTTGTCGTTTAAAGATAAAAAAATGTATTTTGTATTTTTTTTTAATTTACTGTATTTCTGGAGTTAAGCATGGCTCACATCTGCCTAATTTAGTTTTTTATTTCTAAAAGAAACTGTGTTACAGTAATTTTTGCCACATACTATAATTGTATAAATTTTTTTTATTTACAAAAAAGTTTCCAATGTTGGATGTGTTTTATAATTCCATTAAAATTGACTATTTGATCTGAAATGAAATGGCAGACATCTCAATATTTCGACCTCGTACGTATTGTGAATTAGAATTAGTTGTAAATTTTGTAAATCATGTACATATAACGAGATTAAATCTGCATTCTTATTTTTACAAAAAAATTTATTACTAAAATATTTTTTTATAAGGCCTAGTTTTTAGATAGACGCAATAAGTAATGTTATTGTAAAAATATGTATATTTTATATACTTTTACGTGAAGTTTATACATACATAGGTTTGTAATTGTTACGAGGTGAACTTTGATTTGCCAAATTAATTTAATATTAATAATAATTCTTCCATGAAAAGGGATTATATTTTGTAAAGATGCCAATACCGATGAGAAGGTTTAAAACGTGAAAATAAAAATAATAAATCAATTAACTAATTGTTTGATTTACTACCCTTTTTGAATACGCTTTTCTTATTTTTTTAATATTCAGCTTAATATTTATTTTTAGCTATTTAGCTTAATGTTTATTTTTTTTTTTAACTTCACGCTGTATCCCGCATATAGTAGGGTAGGCATAGGGTCCTTTTTCCACTTTCCACCGAATTAAGGCATTGCGTGCCGAGTGGCGGAACTGAACTGAAATGAAAAAATCCATTTCCTAGAGAGGGAATCGAACCCACAACCTGTCGTGTTTACAGTCGCACGCTTGGGCCTCTGCGCCTCGAGAGGCGCTTAAATCTTGAACTGTTTAATTTTGAATCTGTATAATTAAAAAAATAATACGATAATACGAACATAGAGAAAAGCACTTATAACTTACTTATTTTCTATTGTGAAAATAAGTAATTTCCCGAAAAAATCATTTAAAAAAAAAAAACTTCTGTCAATATATAGCATAAAAATATTTATGCAAGCAATTCCTAAATTTGTCAAATTTTTAAGAAATTTCTATACATAAAAATTCGAAGGTAACACAGAGTGCGTAGCTTTATTAGGAAAAAAACATTTTGGTGTTTATTGCAAAAACAATAATTAAATTAGTATTTTATAAAGTAACTAAAGGGACCACGCTTAAAAGCCAATAGAGAACAACTATTTATACTCTAGCAAGATGCATTAATTTTTGAAGCAAATAAGAAGTGGGTCAAAATATTGTTGAATGATTTTCTTATAATCTCAATGGTTATTTTTTAAAATATGCATGACTTAAAACCAATTGTACCAACGTTTATAATGTATGTAAGCATGTAGTTCTAATAAAAACAATAATTGCATTAAAATTATAGCAGGTAATTGTAGATAGAGCAGAAATATTTTCATAATCATGTGGCGCCGACGTTAAAATACCTTTTACTGTAAAGTAGCAAAAAAAATTGAAATATTCGTAATTTATCATCATCATCATCAGTGGCCGTACAGCCCTCGGTGGGCCCTAGCCTCCTTCAACGCTTTATTCCATTCCTCTCTATTCAAGGCCGCTCTCTTCCAGTTTTTGAAGCCTAAGGTCTTGAGGTCTTTGGTTACTCCATCAAGCCTCCTAAGCTTAGGTCTTCCAACCTTGCGTTTGCCATCTGGGTTTGACTCAAGCAGACG
Source organism: Philaethria dido (assembly GCA_033558755.1). NCBI lineage: Eukaryota > Metazoa > Arthropoda > Insecta > Lepidoptera > Nymphalidae > Philaethria > Philaethria dido. The sequence continues at coordinate 19,701 of JAKGSA010000685.1, read as the reverse complement.
TTTAGGGACCCTGTTGTTATCCATACGATGTATGTGACCAAGCCAGGACAGTCTGCTGATTTTGATGACTTGTATGATGTTAGGGTCCCTGTACAGGTCGTAAAGTTCATGGTTATATCGTATCCGCCATGAACCATCCTCACAGATGGGGCCGAAGATTTTTTTATTCGTAATTTATATACCTAGTTATTTAAAACGTCACTAAAATTATCATAAAATCTACCTACCTACCTAACTTCACGCTTTATTCCTAGCGGGGTAGTCAGAGATAACGGAGCGCCAAACGCTACGGTCCTTGCATACCTCTTTCGCCTCGTCCACAGTCTTTAACTTCTTCATACCCTCCGGATTGTCCTCATGCTTTTTACGTGACCTCCCTCCAGTATCATTGATACTGTGTTCTCGAAAGTCAACCGAGGTCTAATATCATAAAATGAATTGTGATAAATCAATAGCATAAGAAAAATATTTTTGAAAGTTCTGAAAGCCGACAAACAGACAGAAAACATCAAAAATTAATCCTAAATTACTGTGATTTTCACGTTTCCAAATTATTTTTCGCACACTTTTTTATTTTTTATTAATAAATATTTTAAACTCCTGTCGAGGCAGAAGCGTGTGACTCTAAAGGCGACAGGTTGTGGGTTCGATTCCCACTCCAGGAAATGTATGTCTGTTTAGTATTTTCATTTCCTCGGTTTGGTAACAAGGCAAAGCGCGGCGTTGAGTTCCGCCACTCAGCACGCAATGCCTCAATTCGGCGGAAAGTGGGGAACGGAGTGTCTTAAGACTAGTTTCCCTCTGCCTACCCTGCTATATGTGGGATACAGCGTGAAGTTATATACGTATGTATGTACATATTTTCTATAAATGAAAATAACAATATAATTTTCTTCTATTACGTACTAAAATGTTCTATTTATATTCAAACTAGCTGACCCGGCGAACTTTGTTCCGCCTTAATGGCAATAAATAAGCAGATTGTGTTTTTTTTTGAAAAAGAATAAAAAAAAATTAAATAACTACATTAATCATTCATTATTATTTCTGTATTTTATTTTTACATAAGTTGCTCTTCACTTAAGTACCTTGTGATACACGACATTTTTTGTTTTATTATCAGGCGCAAAAACAAACAACGCAGATGGTCTTCCGACCCGTGAACATGCCACGTATAATTGACCATGTGAAAAACATAAATGTTCTAGATTTAAACCACAAACTTTTAGGGATTGGCCTTGTGATTTGTTGATGGTCATGGCAAATGCAAGACGTATCGGAAATTGAAGTCTTTTAAATTCAAACGGCATATCGGTTGGGATCATCGGGATCCTCGGAATGAGAACTTCCTCACCTTTGAATTTTCCTATCATTATCGTAGCGTAAATTACATTATTCATCAATTTACTAACCACCAAACGCGTACCGTTGCACAGTTTTGGTTGGTTTATGTTTCGAAGCATGATTACTACGGAGCCAACCTTTAGGCGTAAATTGTGCGGTGGTAAGCCAGGCACGTCCAAAGAGTTTAAAAATTCAATTGGATAGTTGGTGGCTTCATCTTCATTTGTGACGCAGTCAATAGATTTGAATGAATGCATTGTTCCAATGATCTTATTTTGAATTATGTAGTTCAGGTCATCTACATCTTTATTCTTAGCCGCTAAAATTGCTCGCTCACTCAACCATTCATTATTTTTGTAGTTAGAAATAATATTTGGAAATACATTGTTGATAAGTTCGTCTTTTGATGAGACAAAATTACAAAAATTATTTGGAAATGATATTAATCCGCTCAATTCATCGACAGGTACTTGACCATTACCGATAGTCAGCAATTGCTCCGAGAAATCTTCAGCAGATGTATCATTAAGCAATGTAACTCTCATGTTTATTGTCAGGTGCAGTTTCTTCACATAGCGCCATAGATTTGACGATTTGAGGCAAGCGTTTATTTCTTCGGCAGCCGTAGATCTTGGAATTACTGGCAGTATTTGGCGGAAATCGCCAGACAGTAAAATCATTGCTCCTCCAAAACATCTCGAGTCATTGCGTAAATCTTTTAATGTTCGGCTAAGTGCTTCTAATGCACGTTTATGCGCCATTGTGCATTCGTCCCAGATGATTTTCGATGCCGCTAAAACTTTGGCCATTGCTGAGTGTTTTGCAATATTACACGTTGGTTCTTCAATAGTTTGAAGATTTAACGGTAATTTGAATGCTGAATGAGCCGTACGGCATCCTTCTAACAATGTGGCTGCTATTCCAGAAGAAGCAACTGCAACCGCTATGTTGGATCTCGCCCGAACAGTTGCTAAAACTAATGACATAAGGAATGTCTTGCCAGTTCCACCAGGGGCATCTAGGAAATATAAACCACCATTTTCATCAGCGATTGCCTTCATTAAAGTATCATAAACTTCCTTTTGTTGGTAATTCAACAGGGGTACATTCCTCAATTCAATCTAATTCCTTGTGATCATATTCACGTTCCCGTTCCAATTCTCGATTAAATGCGTCATTCATTTCACGATTTGGCGCTGGCATTCCTAACCTGATTAATAAATTACCGCACATGAGGTAACACATATCTTCGATCAAGAGTAAAGCACGATTATGTATCTCTTCATTCATCTCAATATCGTGATTTCTGGAACTGACACGACTTTGATGTAAAATATCTTCTGACATACTATCCTTGTATTTGTGCCACAGGTTACATGGGTTTGATGGAAAACATGTCGAAATTATGATAGCGAATAATGTGCGTATCTGACTTGGAGATGCAGAGATAATGGCTTCAGCGATTGTCGTATCCCAATGGGTATCGTTTTCTAATAAGTTCAATTCTTCACATGCAGCACGATACGTTGGGAATATTACACCATTAACAGTTCGTAGTGTCTCAAATGAAGTTGGCCCACGCACATTTACCAGCAACAACCGCAAATAGAAACATTCATCATTCTTTGGATGAACTGTATACATACGACCAAGAGCATCAGTAGAACGCACATCTGGATACCAAGGAACCGCATCACCTTGCTTCCGTCTTTGAATATTCTTGGATGAAGCATTCCAAGTATAATAACGTGGCATCTCCGAGTAAAGCAAAGTTCGTGCAAACTGATCGCTTTGGCAGATTGCAAAAAAACTGGTCAATATAGTTGCTGGAGGTGTTTCAGCACGTTGCGTAGCATTCGAAGCCGTGAAATATACTCGTTGACCATTCTCCAGATGCACCGCCAAATGTATAACAGTAGGATGACGTTCGTGAATTGGAAATGCGAATATACGCCAAATCGCTTCATTACAGTTCACATAACGACCAACTTGATAGCGTGAAATTTCATCGTTGGTATTTGAGGATTGCAATCCAAAAACCGCCATATCACTGCCTTTCGTGACATATTTGCAAATATATTTTATGGATTTAACTGAATTGCAGTATTCAACGTTGCAATGTGTCTTGAACGTTTTAGAAATAAGTGGCGAATATGGAACAATCCAACTGTTGTCGATAACGAAATCCATTCTCTTCACTTTCGTTGTGACAGTTCGACCGTTGTCATCTGGTGATCGACGCCGATACAGCGGATACCCATCGTTGCCAGTGACAGTCTCCGCCGTTAATTTCCGTGGATATCGTTTAGAGCACTTTCCATCGACCATGCAAGGTGATTGGGGATTGATGGCACCACACGGTCCATGAATCATATTAGTAGTAACAACATCATGTAGGTCTGGATCGACTTCATGATCAGGAATCTCGGCACATATGATATCATCTATTTGGTCAGGCTGAATTCTTTCCACTAACCAAATAAGAATGTGCGCGTGCGGTAGGCCTCGCTTTTGCCATTCGATTGAATATATCCAGCATCGAGTATCTCCAAAGACGCGTTGTTTAACAATAAAGTTCATCAGGGACCGAATTTTTTGCCTGAATATACGTGCTGTGATGTCGTGTCTATCATTTGATGTTTGTCCGGGAAGCAGCAATTGAGTAATTTCTATCCATTTTGGATTACAGGTAAAAGTAATAAAGAGATCTGGCCGGCCGTAATGACGAACATATGTCATTGCATCTTGTGCATATTCATGCATATGACGTGGGCTACCAATGTACGTCGCCGGCAGAATAGTTAATCGACCAATATTAGCTGCATTTCCTTCAGTACTAACTGCATCACGTAAATGGATGTACTCCTCAGAACGCAGTTTGGCTTGATTCAACCTAATAAATGTCAAACGTTCCGTTTCTATTTTTACATACATGTCAACGCAATACTGCTGAAACAATCGACGAAACCGCAGCAAATAGTTGTCAGCATTTTGACGAATCATCAAACGATATGCATAATAATTCATTGAGCTAACTTTCTTTGTAGTTTCTTCACCTGAAATTAAAAATTTGATAATTATCCATTTCAAAGACACATAATACAGACATTAACCATTATTAAGATACTGATACTTTACCATTCAATGGATTTATCATTTTAATATTAAAATAATATCCATCTTCTCCTTGCCAAAACATCAGTGGGTATTGCAATGCGTCATATGATCGATGAGTTTCAGATATTTGTTGCAGTTGCCCAGTATCGCGACGTGTAAGCACAATATCGCGTTTTTCCAATTGTTCACCAACAATCAGGATGGCAACTTCGTCTTCGTCGACTTCGTCTTCGTTGGAGCATTAAATGTGCGTTCGTGTGTTCCAGATGGTCGTTTATCTGCTTTGATGACAACTTTATAGTCATCATTTGGCATTTGCTCTAAAGCACTCTTAAACAACCTGACCAACTCATGATGTTCATGAAGCAGACACTGCAAGTCTTGAATAATTGCTCGCTTCATTCCTGCATTGATCCCTAGGCGTCGATCAAGTTGTTCTTCCATGTTGCCCATGAAATATATTTGTAAAAATTTATTCTGTGTATCTTCGAAAGGTAGTAATGATCCAATTCGATGGTGAATCTGTCCTTGTATCTACAAAATAAAAACCAGACAGTATTAACTGGGTTATAAACACTTTTTCTGTGGGAGAGTAGAGTTCAGTTATAGTTTACCGCTTGAAATAAGATGCGCCAAAAGTTTATTTATTTTTAAAAAGCTACTTAAGAATCATTATTTAAATATTTAATTTTGGGCCTTTGTTTATTTATTTATTTTCTTTTGAGACATATAATCTATATAATGTCTATTTATGTGTGTATGTATGTATGTATGTATGTATGTATGTATGTATGTATATATGTATGTATGTATATATGTATGTATGTATGTATGAATGTATGTAAGTATGTATATAATTATGTATTTAGTTTGTATTTTTAATTAACATATATTTAATATTAATTTAATTAATATCCTGATTAGTGCACCGCCTTCCACTACTTTATACAAATCCTATATCCAAAGGTTGCCTGGAAGAGATCGCTTTAAGCGATAAGGCCGCCTTATTGTACGCTATTACTACGAGTACTTCTATGTTATTTGTTTGTTTGTTTGTGCAATAAAGAATATTTGTTTGTTTGTTTGTTTGTTTGTTCAGTATTAGCAAATATAATACATACCAATAGATAAAGTAAGTTATTCTTTAACTACATTCTATGTAAGTACAAAAATAAATACCTTAAATGTCGGATTAAATCCTCCTTCTTCGATAATGTCTGCCCCAAATGACGTCATTTGGAAACAACTATTGTATTTTCGAGTATTTGCAAGAAAGTGGCGTGATTCTCGTGTTTCGCCACAAAGCAATGAATACAATGGCTCATGTGGCGGAGTCAACACTGGCAATTTCACTTTACCATTAAGGCAGCATAATCCGGGCGTTTCTCCGGAAAACTTTAATGCACCACAATACTCGCAAACAACGTCCATTTCCCCAATGCAAACGCTAGGATGCAAGCTGTAATCATTGCTGCAATCGTATCGAAACGCTGCTCGATTCAAATCAGTTAAATATCTTGTTCTGCGTCGCAAATTATCTATTTGTTGCCTTCTGTTGTTCGCTCGACGATTCTGCATTGCCAACCGAGCTGTTTCACGGGCTGCTTCACTTTGCTCTCGTGATTGAGAAGCACGAAGTCGAGCCATACTATCGCGGCGCTGTTCACGTGCAATTTCTTGTTCTTCTTCAGTCCTTTCATTTGCAGTATTTTGTATTCTTCTTGCATTACGGCTTTTTCGGGAAAGATTCGATCGTCTTGGTCGCGGCATTATTAATTAACATTCACTTCACTTCAATCCACTTGTTAATTATTTATTTAATAGAAATAGTTTTAATATTGATTTCTTACAAATATCAAATTGTCATCCATACGTCAATACATAGCTGTCATTTTACGTCAATTACATAGCTGTCATTTGCGTTTTGTTATTCCAAGTCTGATTCTTTTTTGTTATACCACGTTTTATAGTGACTGACGTTTCATGTCAAGTCACACGGGATCGCTGTCGAACGGGATAAAAAGTATCCTATGTCCATCTCCTGGCTCTAAGCTACCTCCCTACCAATTTTCAGCCGAATCTGTTCTGCCGTTCTTGAGTTATAAGTGGTGTAACTAACACGACTTTCTTTTATATATATAGATATAACATTTCTCCAAAGTACCCTAATTGCTACCAATATTTCACCTGCCTCAAAAACAAGGGTAGAATATTATATAACACGTTATACAATGCTAATGATTTCACTTCTCACGCAAAGGGTTCTGTATAAAGTAATATTAACACGTTGACCGCCAATAAGATTTTGGTAAAATATCCAAAGAATGTTTGAATGATTTTAGATTTAATTTACGATAATTAGTGGGAAAACAATTATTTTACTTGTATTGAGATATTTTTGAGGTGGTTTATTGTGTTTTTTGATGTGTCAGTCACCGGTGGTCGACGCGGCGCAATACTAAAATATTACAGATAACAACGCGTCGGTCAACGCTAGGTGACACGGCGGTCAACGTGTTAAAGTCAACGTGTTTTATTTTTTATTAAAGTTAATTCTTGTTATACATATACAGGAAGAAAACTTTTCTTTATATGTTTAAAGTATTTGCAAGCAGCTTGTCTAGCAGGTAGTTCGGGAAAATCAATTCGGTCCTTCTTTTTCCGAATAAAAGCCACTCTACGACAGGGCTAAGCAACCCATGGCATTTGGACCAATATATATTTGTGGCCCGCCAAGCTATTATTTATGTTACTTTATTACTGATTCTATATTACTGATACATATATATTCTCCTGTTTATTAATATATCACGGCTTATAAATTGTTTTTTTGACTTCGTATTTAATATGATATAACATTTATAATATGATTACAATTTGAAAAATATTCAGAAGTGTGGCCAAAAAAATAATCAAAATTTGGATAGCCCAGTTACTGCATCAGGTTGCTAAGTTGCCCTATAAGAAAGCGTGAAGATGGAATTTAGTATTGCAATTTATCTAACTCGACCAGGATTGGAAAATATTTTAATGTTAGCATTTCAACTAATCTAATCGAAGTAACAAAGAACATTAGATGCAAATCCTACTGAAACTTTTAGCGCGACCACTATCATGTCAAAGACGAACCGCCAAATATCTTATGATGTGTTCCGGTTCGATGGCATGTAAGCCAGGTTTTCCCATTCCCACCCATCCTTTCCCCAAAATGTGGTGGTTCTGAGAACGGAATACTACATTGTCCTTCTCTTCCATCTGTATCCTCTAGGTTGGCAACGCATCTACAACATCTCTGATGTTGTAGATGTTCATGGGCGAAGGTATCCATTTACCATCAGGTGGTCCTTCTACTCGTTTGCCATCCGTTATCCATAAAAAAAAAAAAAAAAGGCTTAAAGTTAATTTTAGTTGAATGAAACAACCCTTACTAAAAACTTTGAGCATATCAACCTACGTTGAATAGATTTAATTATTATAGTTTTATTCACCCTCTAGAAACCCCGGAAGTAAGTAAAGATTATCTGGAATGAAACGTCGTTAGAAATTGGGGAAAAAATTGAAACGACAGTTTTTATTTTAATTAGTCATATCAGATCAAAGAAGTGTGTTTAAATAGGATTAGTTATATACGTCGATTATGAATCCATTTTTAGACATTATATATTGTGTGGCGGAACTCAACGCCGCACTTTGCCTCATGAAAAGCGAGAAAAAAATACTTTAAATAATCATTCTTTTCGAGAGGCGATCAAAAAGTCATAAATATTTATGTTTATGCATTTAGCTATATTTTTTAGCTTCACGCTGTATCCCGCATATAGCAGGGTAGGCAGAGGGAACCTGAGAACCTTAGTAAGCTTAAACACTCCGTTCCTTACTCCTTTCCGCCGAATAGAGGTACAGGTATTGACTGGGGAACTCAACGCCGCACTTTGCCTTGTTACCAAACCCAGGATATGAAAATTCCATTTCCTGTAATCGAAATCCCACAAATATTTGTGCCCTCAGTGCCACGACAGGTTTATTTAAACCATAGAACATTTATATTATAATTTTTATTGTATACTTTAAAAACACAAGAGAAAGAATTATTTAATATAGCTATTGTAGATTTTCAATGAAACAATAAAAATATTTATAACTTTCTTTATACTCAGTCTAGAGTGACATAGCAAAAATTTTAAATTTATCACTCTAACTGTATTAATAAAATAAATTGTATTTAGTTATAAAATAATTTATAGTAAGTATATATTCACAAAATGAAAAAGCAGATTATAATTGTTTTCCCTGCACTTACTTATTTCCATACCTTATGCTTATGTTTTGTGAGTTGAGAGTCCCAAGTTATAAGATTCAGGCTTAAATCATTTACTCCATATAAAAAGCAAAAAAAAGACCTATTTAACAAAATTTAGATATTTACGTTCTATAATGAATTGATAATATAATAAGGTTACAATAGTATATAATAATAATAATAATAATAATCCTTTTATTGTACACCCATATTAATTTCATAAAAAAAGAGAAACATGAAACAACAAAATAGTTAATTGTATTGTAAGTTATGACCTTATCAGCTGTATGTAACAGCGATCTCTTTCCAGGCAACCTTAAGGCATAGGAAATAAAGGAAGGAAACGCTAAGGTGTGAACAATACATAAAGTAGATGCGATAATAGATAAAATAAATATATTAGCTATATAAGTAATACATACAACAAATGGTATATCATATACATATACTTATTTACATGTAATATATACACTAATAAATACATATATAAGTATTCCTATAATCATATATATTACATATACATGAAAAATATATATATATACATTAAATGGCAATGTAGGTAATATATTTTTTAATTAACGATATAGATGATAGTTACGTTTATTATAATGGATCGTGCGGTAAGGTCCTATAACACCGGCAATGGTATTAATGTCCTAAATTTCCTATCCTTAAATAATATGTTTTTAGCAATCGCTATAATAGATTGCGTATAGATAGGTCTATAATAGATTGCATTTTAGTAACATCATAATATTTTTTTTTTATGGATAACGGATGGCAAACGAGCAGAAGGACCACCTGATGGTAAGTGGTTACCTTCGCCCATGAACATCTACAACACCAGAGATGTTGTAGATGCGGTTGCCAACCTAGAGGATAGAGACGGAAGGGGAGACAATGTAGTAGTCCGTTATCGGAACCACCACATTTTTGGGAAGAAATGAGTGGGAAAGGGGAAAAACCTGGCTTATGCCATCGAACTCGGAACACATCAAGATATTTGCGGTTGTCTTTGAGCATACTAGTGGCTGCAGCCAGACGGAGTGGACGAACCTCCTACCACCAAAAAAAAATTTTATAGGTTATTATATTTTGTTAGAATTTACAAAAAACTGGAAAGTCTCTTTAGCACATACAGACAGCACGTTTTTAGGCCTGGTTTATATATAAACAATGAAAATGTAAAAAAAACCTGTATCTTATTTCAACAATAAGTACAGACCACATATATAATGCATAAACAATAACAAAAATATCATGGACATACTGCTAAAATGTTACAATGTTTGGCGCAGCACTGATTTGTTTGTCAGAATTTTGCAAAATATTGATTTAGTGAAAAAATACATTTAAATAAATAAAACGCTTATTGAAAATGGTGTGACTTGACACTAAATTTTCTCATTAACCTGCTCGTAAAAACGTGAAGCTACTTCCATTAAGTTACTATATAGTATAATACATACATCATCATTATCATATCAGCCGTGCGACACCCACTGCTGTACATAGGCTTCGAGCAATGTCGGTAACTTTTGTTCTCCTATGGATCTCTTCATTTCTTATACATACATATTTTCCAAAAATACAAACAGCTTTACAATTAATTAAAATGCAGTATTTTACCGAAAATCGCTACAAAATATGTACTTAGAGCACACACCTGCGTGACTGGCTACCGTCACGCGCCGCTTCGTCCGGAAACGTCCGGACGGGGGTTGGGGGGAGGGTCACGAACAATACACCCTGTGTTGGTATTATGGTAATGCGCTGACCGATACCTATGCTATGTTTATGGTGGATTTTACATGGAAAAAATATTTAACTGTATTTTTTAGTTCTACGAGTACATAGGTATAATTTTATAGTGGCCATCGTGGAGTAGTTTGATGATGTCTGGCTGTAAACGTAGGTTGTGATTTCGATGCCCATTACGAGGAGTGAATATATTTAAATTATTATCATTTTTCCGCTGTGGTAATATAAAGCGTTATTTCACATGCCATGACATATAGTTGGTTAAATGGAAAGTAGGGAAGGGTCTTGACACTAGGTTTTCTTTGATTACCCTGCTTTTTGGGAAAAAGCATGACAACGAAGTCAGTTTGCTCGTTGTCGAACTTTAGTTTTTTAGCAAATACTTCGTGATGCCATTCTGATAGAGAAACTAACTTTTATAAAATGATGGAGCTGGATCCTGACTAGGATAATACTTAGTATTAAATAAAAAGTGGGGAACGGAGTGTCTTAACACTAGGTTCCCTCTACCTACCCTGCTATATGCGGGATACAACGTGAAGCTATGTATGTATGTATTATATAAAATATAATTTCTTTGGTTTGGTTAGACATAGCATGGTGTTGAGTTTATTCAGATAATTTGAAATGTCACGAAAATAAGATAGAATGGAGAAGTTTGTATGCAACCTCTGCGAGAGTGTGAAGCAAGTATGTAGTGGCGGAACTCAACGCCGTGCTGTCTTACCAGAGCGAGGAAATAAAAATATTTTTAAAATAATAATTTTCCCAAGTAGGGATCGAACCCGTTTACAGTCAGTCGCTCTCTCACTGCGCCAGCATGGCCTCTATACATTATATACGTGTATCTACATTCGACTCTGCGGGATTCGAACCCACCACTAAAACCACTATAGTTCAACCATTACTTTCCAACTTTCTTCCCATCAACTCCATAGAATTTACTTTCAAGCAACACAATACGCAATAAAATAAATCGCACACGTAACATGTTCTAAAAATATGAAAAGAAAGTGAAAATAGATGGAAAACAACGTCGTGATTTCCTTTAGTCCAACAATGCCCCACTGTCACAATGGCTGTCAGGTATGTCATTTAACTCATGCGCGCGCGGGCCCTGAATACAAACCCGTGGCGACGCCAGACAGGGTGTGGTCTTAGTCAGAACGGAAATATAATTTTATATACATATGTGTATGAGTTAGGGTATTGCTATATAAATATCGATTGATCTCAATTCACTTACCAAATAACCCTAATTTTCGTGACAAATGTGCTTTTTCACGAAAGTTTAAGTTAGCCAAACGTTTTTAATAATGCTTAAATGAATTATAAACTGAGAACGGAGTAACTCTCATTGTTTACCCCGCTGTTCGCAAATTATGCGAATACACGTGAAGCTAAAATAATCTATCGATACCTTGATTTCGCATAGCAGCTCCTAAATAATCCTTTTCGTAAAATATATTTTTGTTATCTATTTACAACTTAGAAAAGTATGATTTTCAAAAATAACTATCCCAATATAAAAAATATATATATTCTTAACAAGAATTCACTCAAGGTGAGGTGGTTTCGGCATAAAAAGAGGAAGAGATCAAAAAAAACATTTATTCATTTTTTTATCAAATTAATGGTAGAAAGCTTAAAAGTAGGTAGAGGGAAACCACAGTTGACCTTCGAGAACAGTCTATCGATGACTCCAGAGGAAGGTCATGTAAAATGCATGAGGACCTCTGGAAGGTGTACATTAAATCTGTTTCAAAGGTATCATTGCCATTAATAAAAAATTGTAAACCATTGTTGAATATAAAAAAAAAAGGTCAGGTCTGAGGCATTAAATTTAGTGAACTGGTGGTAAATTATTTGACGTTCAAAAATTGAAGCATGTATCATTCAGCATGCATCTTATTTTGAATAAAATTATTTGACTTTGACTTTGAATGGTTGATGACAATCGCTCCGTTCTCATTTACTATTCCGCTATGCATAAAGCGTGAAACTAAAAAAAGTGTTCGCTGTAACTCAAACCACACCCCACTTAGATTTTAGTAAGAAACACGGAGCGACACTTATTCTTATGCAAGACAATATTCTAACGCATGCGATAGCGTTTTATCGACGATTCCTTCCCATTGTATGCATATTTAAGTACTTCGCTTGTGAGAATTTTTAGTGTTAGTAATAACCAAATATAGACGATTGACGTAGCTTAATTGAAATACATATCTATTTTCTTGATATAGAACATTTATAGGTATAAATTTTGTTTTCGTTGTACGGCGTTGTTGGGTTCCGTCCTTAAGAATAAATAGGTTAAAGTTGGAAATCGAAGCAAATGTTCAAATCATATGTATTTAGTTTATCTTTGAGATGTAATACATATCGTATCCAAGAATATTACAATGATGTTAATGTGTGGAATTAAATGCTGTTGCCGCTCACCCGGGAAGCTCATCATAGTTGTACATTTATGCTGTTCCTTCCGTTAGGACTGATAGTACCTGACATCTTTTGTAACTTTTTTTTTATGGATAACGGATGACAAACGAGCTGAAGAACCACCTGATGGTAAGTGATTACTTTCACCCATGAACATCTACAACACCAGAGACGTTGTAGACGCGTTGCGAACCTAGAGGACACAGATGAAAGGGGAGGACAATGTAGTAGTCCGCTGTCGGAATGACCACATTTTGGGGAAAGGATGGGTGGGAAAGAGGAAACCCTGGAAAAATAAATATACGATTCGAAAGTGAATTAAGAATATTTTGATTATGAATCCTATTTGAATGAATAATATTTAGATTTAGATTTGATTTTGATCGTTATATTATAATCAAATTACACAAAAACTTTGTAAATTTATTAGGTAGAGAGAGCGCGGACAGTGGAGGTGAACGTTAATGCATATTTTAAAGGTTTTACTTACACTTGGGTCGTAAGTCCCAGGCACTCACCGAACTCTTCTCTCTGCTACGCGATGGGCACCCGTACGGTGAATCCATGATAACTAAGGAGTTTCTTCTCATGTAACCTAAATGTTAGTAGATTTAAAGTGTAAATACTTTCGCTACTCACTGATTGGCTACGTTAGTCAATGATTGATAATTTGGCATACAACACACACAGCTAAAACCATTGTTTTACTAGAAATCTGAAATTTGGCACCTCTACATTCATTGAGGTATAGTATAGAGAGCGCTAAAGAATGTGATTATCTGAAATTCCTATAGCGGTATGGAGTTTCACAATTTATATTTTACAATAATAGCCGTCGTGGCGTCGGGCGCTGAGGCACAAGCTTGCGACTGTAAACGCGACAGATTATAATGATTCCCCACTGAGGAACTTTCCATTTACTTCCTGTTTTTGTAACAAGGCAAAGCGCGAAAGTTGAGCTCCCACTCCAGCACGCAATGCCCTCAATTCATTGTTACGGAAAAGTGGGGGGAACTGAGCATCTTAACATTAGGGTCCTCTCTGCCCACCCTTATATGTACAGCGTGAAGCTATGTATGTGTAGAAGGGTATATTCATGAAGAGCAGAGCGAAAACTTCCACCAGCAATGGGAAGGTTCTATCAATTTTTTATACCTGCCATAAATAGTCAATAGTTATTCAATACTCTCAAATCTAATTCTTCAACTCGAAAATGAAAATGAAAAACTCCAAAGAGTGCTGCATATAATCACCTTTAAATATAGTGATTTTTCTGAAAATTTACACTCAAAAAAACAGTATAATTTCAGTAGTGTATCGTGTGTATTTCTAATAAAATAAATAAAAGCCTTTTATATTCATTTAAATAATAAATTTCCACAATTAATTGATATTATAAAAGTTACATAATCCATTAAAGTTTCATTGATAGTTTCGGTGCATACTTATGCAAAGAACCTCTTCAATGAAGGTGAAGGCCTCCCTCCAGAGGTAGATGACCATTCTTGTCTGTCTTCTCTGCCACTTTATCCAGTCAGTACCTGCCACTTTTTATTATATCGTCGGACCAGCGCGCGTTTGGTCTGCCCTTTTTTCTATGGCCAGATGGTCCTAGCCATGATGTAGCTTTCTTGGTTGATGTATGAATGTCCCGCCCATCGCCATTTTAGCTGTAGTGAGTGACTTAGAGCGTCGATGGCGTGTGTGTATTTACAGGTAAATATATACTTTTATTTAATATCTTTATTCAGACCTGATTGGGAAATAACGAAGAATTTCGCATATATTCGACAATATTTGCAATTGAGGCTCATGTTATTTCTTAAGCTCACTCATAAATATTTTAACTTTGTACTACAAAGTATGTAGTGTATACATTTATTATTTATAGCTCTAGCATATAATCAACATATACATATACTCGTATATAAAACTCTTTCGTAACTCATTCAGTGTTTGACAACTCTCCACTATTGAAATACTTCTTTGGAGAGTTTAGGGCAACACTAAGAAATGATTTCTCGAAATTTCTACGGGAATGGAAGAAAACAGAATTTTAAATTTTACAGTCGGTACTAGGGATAGTGTCGTAAATAGGGCCATAGCATCTGATTGCAATCATATTGTAACTGGGTATATCAGGGTAGGCAGAAGACCTGAGAACCTAGTGTAAAACACTCCGTTCCACACTTTCCGCCGAATTGAGGCATTGCGTGCTGAGTGGCGGAACTCAACGCAGCGCTTTGCCTTGTTACCAAACCCAGGAAATGAAAAATTTCATTTCCTGGAGTGAGAATCGAACCCACAACCTGTCGCGTTTACAGTCGCACGCTTGTGGCTCTGCGCCACGACAGGCGTTATTACGATTACATTGCGTTAGAATGATTACATTTACCATAAATTATTTCGCTGCTCTGATAAGATAAAGTGCAGCGTTTAATTTCACCACTCAACATGCGATGTCTCAAAATCTAGTGGCGCGGCGAACGGAGCAAGTTCTTTCTAACTACTCTGCTGTCTAGGAAAAGTGAAGAGCGTGAAGCTGAATAAAGATCTTTCAATCTAATCGCTTATATTGACAATAATTCTTATTTGTGTATTTTGACTAAATAAGTAATTAACGCCACATAAATATGTAATCTAAATAAGTTATAAGCTCTATAAAATGCAATGAAACAACAAATATTCGCTACACAATAAAAGTCGATTAATCTGTCGGTTCGCCCAGTCTATAGACGCTTAGAACTAACTGGTACAGTAATGGTGCCGTAGCAAGCCATTCGCAATGATTTAGCGAAATAACACAATGGTGGGGTGTGTTCCGGAGTATACTTTACAAAATCGATGGAATACAAATAAAGTATAATCATTCGCTTCCTTATAAAAGATAGTTGTAAACAAGAATTTGAACCGATGACTTTTTTAATTTTTTATTTATTTTGAACTGTCTTTTTATTAACTTTGTTTGATGGTAGGAGGTTCGTCTCGGAAGTCTGGCTCACGACCACTATCTACATGTCAAAGACGAACCGCCCAAATATCTTTTATGATGTGTTCCCAGGTTCGATGGCATGTAAAAGCCAGGTTTTGCTCCCATTCCACCCATCCTTTCCCCAAAAATGTGGTGGTTCCGAGGGAGCAGGAATGCTACATTGTGCCTCCTCAACCATCGCAGCACATCCTCCTGGGTTGGCAGCATCTACAACATCTGGTGTTGTAGATGTTCATGAACGAAGGTATCCACTTACCATCAGATGGGTCGCTTCTTATCGTTTGCCATCCGTTATCCCCATAAAAAAAAACTTTACACCACTATGTATCTTTTCTCTATATATACAATATTACAAAATTACTTCATATGCTATGGTACATTATCTATCCATAGATCACATAGAGTAATAAAATATTGAACATAATTTGATCCACTTTTTGCCGATTTGATTGATTCGATGACGATACAATATTTCATATCGTTTGCTCCGGAGCAGCACAGTGACGTAACTTCAGCTTTTGAAATTGAGAACGAAAAAACCTTTACAATTCAATAATTCTTGTATGCGAATAGCTTCCGGTATAGATCCTAGGCATATAATACATGGGTATGTATTTACTTTAGGAAATAGAGGGTATCAAATTTTATTTCATTTTTCTCCTATGCATTTATGTCCCGCTTTAGCAAAATTCAGTTAGTTCATTGTTGTTCGGAGCAGCAATATTTTAAGGAGATTAACACTAGGCTAACGAGAAAATATTTAGTTTCAAGCAAAGCGTATTCATTTTACTTTCTTTTTTCGTTGTCAATTCGACTGTATTTTCATGTGTGTTACAACATTTTCTGTTCCCTGGTTGAAACAATTTTGTTGATTCTTTGTTTATATGATAGTGCTTTTGATGTAACCCAATTTAAATTAATATTTGACGTGTAGTTTTTGATGTTACTTTTTAATGCATTGTACCACAGATCGGTTTTCTGTTTTTGTTAAATTCTGATATTCAAAATTCTTATTGTTTTTGTTGAATTCTGAAGATTTTTAAACTAATTTGTTTACATAAAATATGACATAAAAACTAAATAAAGATACTTTAAAGAGAATTCTCTAATAACTGCATTATCATCTCTATTCTGAGAGGCGTTCGGAGTATGACTACAGTTTTCATATAATTTTATAATCACATTCAGTTTTTAGTACAAAAATATAAATGAATATTTCAATTCTCGATCTCAGGAAAAGAAAATATGGGAGTGTCCCAAAATTAGTGCAAGATTTGAATTAAATGAAAGAATGCCATTTTAGTCTTTTATTAGCGAATGAATAATGAATATAATGGCAAATGGCGGCAAAGTCAAATCTTGCGTTAATTTTGAGACACCCTATTTAAATAATAGTATTTAATGTGTTGTTTCCTCGCTCTGTGGTAACAAGGCAAACGGCGCTGAGTTCCACTACTCAACAATCAAGCTAACCCAACACCTTCCATTTGGAAAGTGGGGAACGGAAATGTTAAAAGAGAACGAATTAGCACTAACACTAGGTTCTCAGGTTCTCTCCTATGCTATGTGCGGGATACAGCTTGGCAAAAAAAAAAAAAAAAGAAAAAAAAACTAAAAGTGACAGCTTTGTGTTAATCATCTTGGTCCTAGTTAGCCGGTAATAACTTTATTCCTTTCTATTGCAACCTGTTTTAACCCCTAAAGGATCTCCGGTGTAGTGGCGCGTGCCGACAGGTGATCGTGCAGCTGTCTTGTTTATACACCGTAACTGCATCAGTAGTTCTGTAGCTTGTCTAAGGGGTCTTTATTACGTCGTAGATTGGAAGAATGGGAGGACATTTTATGAGGTTTTTTTGTGAGAAAAGGTTCCTAAAATTCAAAATAAATTAATTTAATATAAATTATACATATTAATATTATATGTATACTAGGTGTAAATCCTTACATATATTATAAATGCGAAAGTCACTCTGTCTGTCTGTCTGTTACGCTTTCACGCCTAAACCACTGAACCGATTTTGATGAAATTCGGGATGAAGGTTGAACTAAACTTGGGAAAGGACATAGGTTATTTTTTATTGCGAAAAAAGGTTTATAATTTTTTTTTTATTTTTTATAATTTTTTTTTGACGAATAGTCTGGAGCTAGGGAACGACTATAGGCTACTCCTTACACGTCGCACGATATAACCGAATTCCACGCGGGCGAAGCCGCGAGCGGAAAGCTAGTAAGTTCATAAGTCGAAAATCCCTATTTATCAGGGAAGGCATTTTTAAGCTGAAGTTTAATCGGTTATTTTCTTATTTTTATTTAGTCATTTATTTACTGTAGTTTATACTTAACATTACATAAAGGTACTGTATGTAAAGGCAAAGCGCGGCGTTGAGTTCCGCCATTCAGCACGCAATGCCTCAATTCGATGGAAAGTGGGTAAAGAGTGTCTTAACACTAGGTTCTCAGTTTCCCTCTGCCTACCCTGCTATATGCGGGATACAGCGTGAAGCTAAAAAAAATTCTGTATACGCCATAAGCATTCAATACACTAGGCAGTTTCACGCTTTATCTCGCAGAGTACGCAAACAGAACATAGTACCAAGACACTCCGTTCGAAAATCGAGGCATTACGTGTCAAATGGCGGATATCAGTAACGCCACGTTTCTCTTGCATTACTTTACCATAGCAAGAAAATATGAATAATTTAAATACAATCATATTCAAATAATACTCAAGAGGGAATCGAACCTACAACCAATCGCTTTTATAGTAGGACGCTGTCGCACTGCGCCACTATGGCCTCAATGCGAATATTAAAGTATCCTAGAAATAAAAAAATGACAGGCGCAAAGTTTACTAGTTGCATAGAGTACGTAAAACTATGTTATTACATACATGGATCAATCAAATTGATGCTTGTATGAGTTATTTTGATTGATATGAATTCATTAATTATAAATAAAGTCTATCGCTATGGCGCTATGGTAATATTGATATGACAAATGTAAAAAAAATCTAATGTTACAGATAGTAACCAGAAACTAAAATTCTCCTTTTCTTTATTGCGTTTATCCTATGTTCACCAAAGGTTGTCTGTAGAGATTGCTTGTAGCAATAAGACCACCTTTACAGGCAGTTAGTTATATTGTTATTTCCTCTTTATTTTTGTTTTTGTTTTCTCTTGTGTGCAATAAAGTCTATTCTATTCTGTTCTGTTGTGTTCTCTTCTGTTCTATTTTCTTCTGTTCTATTCTCTTCTGTTCTATTCTATTCTATTCTTTGTTATTTAAGTTATTGTAATTTTAGGCTTTGTCACAAAATCAATGCGGGGAAATAATAATAAATTATATGTAATCGTTTCTTCGAGTGGGAATCAAGCCTACTGTCTGATAAACGTATGGTGGGTTCGATTCCCACTCCAGGAAATGTGAAAGTGTAGTATTTTTATTTCCTGGGTTTTCCTGGGCACGCAATGCCTCAATTCGGCGGAAAGTGGGGAACGGAGTGTTTTAACACTAGGTTCCCTCTGCCTACCCTTTTATGCGGGATACAGCGTGAAACTATGATTGTATGTATGTATGTACATTAGTACAAATAATATAGATTTTCTGCACATATTCTCCACATAAGCAATAACAGTGCTAAGTTTTATACTCATCGGTCGCAATTTTCGTAAAAATGATTCAAAGTTTTTTATTCATGTGTATATATATATATATATATATATATATATATATATATATATATATA
>JAKGSA010000684.1:168508-226334 GCA_033558755.1 Philaethria dido | reverse complement strand
TGAAAAATTCCATTTCCTGGAGTAGTAATCGAACCCACAACCTGTCGCGTTTACAGTCTTGTGTCTCTGCGCCAAGACAGGCGTTTTTTGTTAAAATCTTTTCTAATATTTTGTAAATTAATTTCTAAATTATAAAACCAAATATTATCTCGATCGCATTTGAATCACCTATTTATTTCTTTAGAATCTATCTGTCATGTCAAAATTCAATGTGGAATGTTACAATGTAGTAGAATATACTACGACCTACTCATAGATTGTCATTTGATCACAATCATGACGGTCTCTTTGAAACTACAGTAAATTACACGTGGGATACGCACATCTGCGATTGTATACAGTACTTTCTATTTCTTATTATATATGAAGAAAAGGCTATTGTGGCGCAGTGGAAGATTGTCGATAAGCGCGATGGTTATGGATTCAAACCCCACTTGAAAAGTGATTATATTTAAGCTGTGTTTATTACTCTGCTCTGGTGAGATAGTGAAGCATTAAGCTCCGCCAATAAGCTTCTTTTTTCTTTTTTTTTGTTTCACGCTGTATCCCGCATATAGCAGGATAGATAGAGGGAACCTGAGAACCTAGTGTTAAGACACTCCGTTCCCCACTTTCCAGCTTAACAGCTTAACTTTAACAGCTTAGAAAATAGTAGGGCTTTAAAATTCCCTTTAGTTTTCTTGAGTTTTTTATTTTTTGCTTTATTCTTCAATAATTTGTAAAATAATTTATGTATAACATTATTTATATTAATTTCCTTATGAAATAACACTAATAGATTAGTTTTTTATAAATTATAATTAGCAGCAAAAAAATAACCACTTTTTTGCAAAAAAAAGTCTTGCATGAATAAACGTACACGATATTAATTAACGAAAAAAGTAAAGATATTTATTTCAATGAATATAAAATGATTTATGTAAAAAAAGTCATAGTGTAGAGTAAGTAGAGTGGGATTTTTTTTTTCTTTTTTTTTAGCTTCACGCTGTATCCCGCATGTAGGCAAGTGGAACCCGAGAACCTAGTGTCCGTTCCCCACTTTCTGCTGAATCGAACCATTGCCTGCTGAGCCGCGGAACTCAAACGCCGCGCTTTGCCTTGTTACCAAACCCAGGAAATGAAAATACTAAACTTTTACATTTCCTGGAGTCGGAATCGAAGCCACAATCTGTCGCGTTTACAGTCGCACGCTTGTGCCTTTACGTCATGACAGGCGTCATGTTAGTGAGATGGTGTGTGATTGTAAACGGGATTGGTTGTCGGTTCAATTCCCACATAGGTGAATTACTATTAGCCAATTTCATCAAAATATAGTATTTGATTCGATTTAACATTAACGTTTTACTGGGGGAATTAATTTCGATGATTCTTTAATATAATGGCTAGTGGGTCTCATTTAAATTTAGCTTAGATCTGACTAGAGTTTTTGAAATACACAGTATGTAATATACTTTACATTACAATATAAAATAGAGATTTTTAACAAAAAAAACAGATTTCAAATAAAATGCACTAAAACATGACATTATTACGAATAACCCAAAAACAAGTCGTCACATAAAAAAAACAATGAAATTGAGAACTTCGTCCGTCAGTACTTATCACACTCTATAGTGTGCTGTGTGTGAATTGGACACACATATTTTTTCCACATATAGCAGGGTAGGCAGAGGGAACCTGAGAACCTAGTGTTAAGACACTCCGTTCTCTTACAACAATTCTGTTCCCCACTTTGCGACAAAAAAAAAATATTATTATTTAACTTACATATCGTCCCAAAAAATTCTAGCTAAGTTCTCTACCTTGCAATATTCAGAACATGCGTAAAACAAAAAAAAATCAACTAATTATTTAAAAAAAAGGTACACGTAACAGTAACAATATTACAAACATTAACATGACTAATAGATCAAATAGCTTATTGTTTAAACTCAATACTGTTGACACCATAGCGCTACCATGACTTTATTTGCTGTTGTATTTATGACAGGTGCGTCTGCGCCAGTCGCTTTACAACGTGCGCGGGAGTCGGTCGCATGTTGAACAAAACCGAAAAAATCGTAAAAAAACAAGAAAATAATCGGAAAATTGTGTTCATGTGCATTTGTGTTTATACTGTGCAGTGTTTTGTGTTTAAAATTTGTGTTTATGTCAGCCAGATAAACAAAATAAAGGGCTTTGTGTTCATTCAAACTAAATTTTCGGTAAGTTTTGTAAGTCACGCTCGTTACGTATTATTCTAGATAAAATCTAAGCCTCAATTTATTTCAAGGCCAAGGTTTTTCATAATTGTTCTAATCAAACTATGAATAATTGTTCATACAGCATGTATGTATGTATGTGCGTGTATTTTGCTCATATATCTTTGAAATAATAAAGTGAATAATTAATTATTATACTTAATATTTTTAAGAAAAAAAAGTGGTTGGCGGAAAGTGGGGAATGGAGTGTCTTAACACTAGGTTCCCTCTACCTACCCTGTTATATGCGGGATACAGCGTGAAGCTATGTATGTAGGTAAGAAAAAAAAATATATCATAATTTTAAAGTGTTATTCGAGTTTGAATATTATTTTTTTTAAACTAATTGTTATTTGAAATAAACTGGATTTGAAGCGATTACTTCATATAAATCTATTAAGATAGCAAATGTTGTTGCTATTTTTTTTAATATTAAATATTATATGAATAAAAATTGATTGCGTTTTTAAAGTAATAATAATAAATAATAATTATTTATGCTTACGAAAAAAATATTTCTTTTTTATTTACTATCGACTCATTAAAAATATTGATAAAAATATTCAAACGATATAAAAATATTGTCATAAAATAACGCCTGTAGTGGCGCAGAGGCACAAGCGTGCGACTGTAAACGCGACAGGTTGTGGGTTCGATTCCCACTCCAGGAAATGGAATTTTCATTTACTGGGTTTGGTAACAAGGCAAAGCAGAGCGTTGAGTTCTGCCACTCATCACGCAATGCCTCAATTCGGCGGAAAGTGGGGAACGGAGTGTCTTAACACTAGGTTCCCTCTGCCTACCCTGCTATATGCGGTATATAGATGTTTTTGCTCCTATTTTCAAGGTGAAGGTTGAAAAAACAAGGTGTTTTGATTTTGCAAAATAATAAAAAATATCGAATATATATAATATATTTACTTAAAAGTAATAAAATAACGCCTGTCGTGGCGCAGAGGCATAAGCGTGCGACTGTAAACGCGACAGGTTGTGGGTTCGATTCCCACCCCAGGAAATGGAATTTTTCATTTCCTGGGTTTGGTGATAAAGCAAAGCGCGGCGTTGAGTTCACGCAATGCCTCAATTCGGCGGAAAGTGGGGAACGGAGTGTCTTAACACTAGGTTGTCAGGATCCCCCCGCCTAAAGTTAAAAAAAGACGTAATTTTTTTTACGAACCGATTTCAAATAAAGCAGAAGGTTTAATTCTATTGTATTTATGTGTTACCGCATAACTTTTCTTGAATGAATTAATTTAATAGTTCTTTCTTTTTATATGATAGTTTGTGCTTCTGATGTGTCCCATTTAAGATGTTTTTTTTTTATTATGGATAACTGGTAATAGCAAACAGGCAGAAGGACCACCTGATGGTAGTAGTTACCTTCGCCATGGGCATCTACAGCACCAGAGGCGTTGTAGATGCGTTATAACCTAGAGGATACGGATGGAAGGAGGACAATGTAGTAGTCCGCTATCGGAACCACTACATTTGGGGAAGGATGGAGTGGGATAGGGAAAACTGGCACATACCCATCGAACCGGAACACATCATAAGATGTTGGCGGTTTCGTCTTTGACATGATAGTGGTCGCGAGCCAGACGGAGGATGACAGAAAGTTTTGAGATATTCATAATAACTGACTTTTTAGTGCACTTTATTTGAAACAGATTTTCCATTTCAAGTATATGCATTGATAGTCCTGTTTAATTATTTTTGTCTAAATACAAGCAATGCCAGATGTTTAAATAGTATTAGCAATATAATTAATAATATTATAAGCTTTTCTTGTAAGCGCTATAGAAATTATAATTGATTGATTACAATCTGACGTAAATGCCTCTACCTATGAAACCCCTTTCTGATGTAAGTAGACTATAGACAATTTATATTTTGCATTGATTTATTTGATAAATAAAATACATAAAAATATATAACTCAAATAACATATGATTGCAGAAGAAAATATGTATTTTACTGTTTACTATAAGAAATAGTAATTATAAGCCATTTTTTAAGATCTGGTAGCGAAACCTAATGCATAGTCTATTCAAAACGGTAAATAAAAAAAAAACGGAACAGGATTTGAACCGGTTACTACGTTTGAAACGTAACACAACTTCAAGTTGGAAACATAGTCATGTACAATAGAATACCTTTCTTTCTATGCTTTTACTAATATTTTATATAGATGTCATACATTAGTTAAAACATATATTGCTTAAATTATTAATTCTAACCTTAATTTCATATTAATATCTGTCTTAAATTTCACTTTCAAATATTTAATTTGTACAAGAATCGAACCCACTATAAAGGTAATATATTATGCAGCTACTAGCTAGTTTCATTATCACGTAATTAATAACGACAGGTGGGACATATTGAATGTTCTACAATACTGTCATTCCAGTTTTCATTATGTTCTTCAAATAAAGCAATAATAAACATAGAAATTTCAAATTAGCTCATAAAAATCTTCACCGTTTATAACCCAAGTATGGCAGGATAGTTAAGAAAAGAGAATCTAGTGTTAAAACACTCCCGTTCGCCACTTTCATCGAATTCGAGACATTACGTGTGTGAAATGGCGAAACTCTACGCCCGCTTTGTTTTACGAGATCGAAATGAAAATAATTTAAATATCTTTCCCCCTAGTGGGTATCGAACTCACAACCAATCGCGTTTACAACCAGAAACTGTACCACACTACCGCGAGGGCCACTCAAATTAGAAATTCCTATAATATATTATTTTTATAACGTAACGTTAACGTATATAAACTTTTTATTAGATCATTAATTTTTGTTTGTAATAAACTAACTATCACGACTTCGTTTGCCAGACTATAAAATTCAAAATTCTGTTAACTCCGTCTTGTAAAATTTCAGAAATCTTAATTGCTTTTCGCCCCAAGAACCTATATGCCAAATTTTAGCTTTTCCATGTGTCTGATAGTTCCTAAATACCAGCTGTAATTGTACATGTATTTCAATAAAGTAGTACTTGTTTGGTGGTAGGAGGTTCGTCCTCCGTTTGGCTCGCAGCCACTATCATGTCAAAGACAGACCATAAATATCTTGTGATGTTCCGGTTCGATGGCATGCAGAAACCAGGTTTGCCCCTTTCCCACCCATTTCATTTTAAAAATGTGGTGGTTCCGTAACGGACTACTACATTATCACTCCTTCCGTCTCTATGCCTCCTCTAGGTTTGATTGGCGCATCTACAACATCTCTGGTGGTTAGGAGTGTTTCACTGTGAGCAGGTAACCACTTACCATCAGGTGGTCCTTCTGCTCGTTTGCCAATCGTTATCCATAAAAAAAAAAAAGACATAATATTCATACGCCTCAAAAAATACAGTTATGTATACATTCAAAAACCAAATAAATAAAACTTTAAAGGAGTTTCATATTTTTATATTTACTTGTTTTTATCAAAACATGTCTTTTGAATAATTTATAATGTAACTTGTTGAATAATTGATTAATAATTATTAAAGGGTTACAGTATGTATCACTTTTATATGTATATATTCCCCTCAAGGAGATTAAATTCACTATCATAAAGAAACAGCTTCACGCTGTATCTCAATTAGTAGGGTAAACAGAGAACCCAGTGACCAAACACTTCGTGTCACTTTCTGCCCAGAATTCGAGATACTACGTTTTGATTATGGTATAACTTATATCTTTCTGGTAAAAATTTAGATGAGAAATTAAAATAATTAACATATTACGAGGCAGAATTAAGCAGTTGGTTCCGCCACTCAGCACGCAATACCTCAATCCTTGGAAGAGTGGGGAACTAGATTGTTGAAAGAGAATTGTGCGTCTTAACATTAGGTTCTCGGTTCCCTCTGCCTGCCCTGCTATATGAGGATGCAGCGTGAAATAAAATAAGCATTCCCTCAAGAACAGGAATCAGAGACCTACAATAAATCATTGTTTAGATCCTAAATAATTACCAGTGAATATAAATTGTGTGTCTCACATCACAGGATTTTTATTCGTGCCACATAAAGTGCCACTCACCGACAGGTTTACACATAGATTGCTAATCAGTTACTAAAGAAAAAGTTATCATCGGGATATGAACTCACTTCCTGTATATGGGTGGTGCTTTCTATAATTTTATGATAAGTGAGCATTCTTAGAAGTTAGTGTAACTAGTTAGTGGTTTTTTAGATTTTTTTCAGTTTTTATCCCTGGTAAAAGTACAGCTTCACGCTTTCTGTCATATAGCAGGATAGCCTGATTAAATCTAGTGTTAAGACATTTTTATTTCGAAATATTGCGAATTAAGAGGCCAGATCAAGACCTTGATTTGAAGTAAGAACTAGAGCGAAAGAGTGGATAATAGTTTAAATATTCGTCTTTCCCCAGCGAATGATCAGACCCTAACCCATCGCAAATACAGTTAAACGATTTGGCGTGCCATGATTTGCTTCTAAAACGTATTAATTTTCTTGTATCAAATTATAAAATTATAAAAGTGAATTAAAATATAGGAATGTTTTTTTGCTTTATGTATTACCACATTAACGGAGAAGCTTGATGTAAAACACTCCGTCCTCTTTCTGCCTATTATAGATTCTTATTTAGCCACTTAATTTTTGTGTGTATTGTACAGATACTGGATTGTAAATGAGAAGAAGAAACTCTTTAGCAATCCATGGATTCACAAATTAATGGAGTGCCCTCGTGTTACTGGTTGGAGTTTGAAGGGTGGACTAACGACCCAGGTATAGCTTTAAAGATCCCTTTAAAGCGCGCATTAACGTTCACATCCACTTTCCTCCTCTCTCTACCTGGCAAATAATGATTAAAGTTTTCTGAAATACTAATATAAAAACAAATTGTATCATAATTAAAATTATGGAAGACAAGGAGGGCTTGTCAATTCGACTATATTTTTGTGTATTGTCGGATAATTTTTGGCTGGACCAATTTTGATGACTTTTTTTGTATGATAGCTAATTAGCTTCTGATGTCGTGTAATTTAGTAAAAGATTCGACAGGTCATTTGGGATTATTCGTAACAATTTTACCTTTTTAGTGCATTTATTTAAAATCAGGTTTCTTTTTAATCTTAATTATAATTCTATACGACTACTCACTCTACGATGTTGCTTCCAAGGTTAATGTATATTCCACCACATGCCAATGCATTGAACTAGATGTATATAGATTATTTACTAGCGAGAAACTCTGATATACATCGTGTTGTATAAGTAAAAGACTTCCAATAATTGAACGACGTTGCTTTTGTATTACTAATTGTTTTAGCTATTTTCAGAGATTTCCTCTACCTACCCTGCTATATGTAGGACACAGTGTTACACGAACATTTTTAAAAATGTTAAAACGTTTTGGTGAGGAGGTTCAGTCCTCCCACCGTCTGGCTCGCGACCACTATCATGTCAAAGACAGACCGCCAAATATCTTATGATGTGTTCGGTTCGATGGCATGCGCCAGGTTTTCCCATTCCACCCATCCTTTCCCAAAATGTGGTGGTTCCGAACGGAATACTACATTGTCCTCCTCTTCATCTGTATCCTCTAGGTTGGCAACGCATCTACAGCATACTCTGGTGTTTGCCAGATGTTCTGACAAGATAATCATACACCATCAGGTGGTCCTTCTGCTCATTTGCCATCCGTTATCCATAAAAAAAAACGAAAAAAAATTTCTCTTTGGCGCAATTTGAGGTTCCGCCATTCTAATGCAGTATTGTTCCGGCTGGACAGGTGAGAACGAGGCGAGAATACTGTAGGTTTTCTGTGAAGCTATTCTGCTGTGCAGGAAACTCATATTTATAATTTGTATTTTCTTTACGATGGCTTAAATATTATAAATGTTGAAATCTGATGGATATGTTTGTTACTTTGTCATGTAAACTACTAAACCTGTTGAAAACTATAAAATGTTTTCTTTTTTAACTTCACGCTGTGTCCCGCATATAGCAGGGTAGGCAGAACCAGAGAATCTAGTGCTAAGACACTCCATTCTCTTTCAACAAATCCTTTCCCACTTTCCGCCAGGTGAGGCATTGCGTGTTGGGTGGCGGAACTCAACACCGCGCTTTGCTAACAAGGCAACAACCAAACCCAAGTAGAAAATGCCAGATTTACATTTCCTGGAGTGGGGAATCAGACCCACAACCTATCGCGTTTACAGTCACTGCGCTTGTGCCTCTGCGCCACGACAGGCGTAACTATATTTGAATTAATAAAGCTTGTTATGTATGTATACGAATATATTATAAGTGAACTTTCCTCTTACTTTTTTTCCTTAGATATTCACTCCATTCTCCTTTAAAAAACGAGATGACGATATTTATACGAAAATTACGAAAAAAATTCTATATTTTACCTAAAATTTGGCATCAGAATATATATTAGTCCCAATTAATATTTTACAATAAAAAACTGAGGAAAAATAATAAACTTTATGATTTTACAATGGCATGCAAATAAATTAAACATATTTACGACACGATAACCAGCTTTACTGATATCATAAAAGTCTTTTAACCTTTTGTATCTTCAAACTTCATCTCAAAATTATTAAAAGGATTTTTCATAATTTTTTTAGCTTCACGCTGTATCCGCATATAGCAGATGAGTAGGAGACCTGTGAACCTAGTGTTAGACACTCCGTTCTCTTTTCAATAATTCCGTTCCCACTTTCCGCCGGATTGAGACACAGCGTGCTGAGAGGAGGAACTCAACGCCACGCTTTTTTGTCTTTGTTACAGACCAGGAACGAGATACTACATTTCCGGAGTGGGGAATCAGATCCACAACCTGTCGCATTTAAAAACCTGGCATGCCTTTTCGAACCGGAACACATTAGATATTTGCGGTTCATTTTTGGGCATGATAGTGGTCGCAGGCAGGTGAAGGACAGAAACTCCTACCACTGCTACTGGGGATACGCCTCACATGGGACGCTACGCAGCGAAGAGGAGAGTGTATTCTAACCCCGTCTGTTCCCTAAAAGCCCTGATGGTCTTATTTTGCAATTTAGTTATGATTTCCACGGTAGTTATTACTTTCCTTTGCTGCTTTATAAGTCACAAGTCCGGCCCTATGGAGTACTGCTCTCATCATCTCTGGGCAGAACACCAACATACCAACTGGATTCTTTGACCGGTTCAAAGACGAGGCTGTGAGACTTGTCGATGATCCCACACTCACAAGCGGTATCGACACTTAAGTCTAAGAGACTTTAGCTTCCTTGTGCGTGTTCTACCGCTTGTATAATCGGTTGTGTTGCAGGAATTGTTTGACATGATGCCCCGGCTACTTTTCACCATCGCACCGCTCGCCATCGACAGAGAGTTCATGCTCACACTTTGGAGCCTAAATGGTCCCGAACAGTTCGATTTCAAAGGAACTCTTCCATGGACTCTCCAATTGTGGAATGATCTCCTGTCGAGGTTTCAGAGGCTACAATGAGTGTTCTTCAAAGGGGAATAAATAGGTTTTGAATGGTCCGGCAGCAAGTGATGCCCCTGGTGTTGCAAGCGTCAGGCCACAGTAACCACTTACCATCAGGTGGGCCGTGTGCCTTGTTGCCACCGTCGTGGTATAAAAAGAAAAAAAGTTATTCGTAATTTGCTTTTAAGAGCATTTTTTAATCAAAATGTTATTGAATTTATTACAAAAACGTAATTGCAAAGTAATAGTCTAAGAGACAGTGTAATACAAAGTTACGCAGAGGCCAATTATGTATTCACTGGCCTACTTTATTCTTTGCTGTGGCATGAAATTAAATATTAATAACAGGTCATTTCTTAAAGGTCGCCTCTTAGACTCGAAATCAATCTTGTCCCGACATTAACTGGTAGAACTTGACCTACCACACTAAAATATTTATATAAGACATAAATGATATATGTTTTATTTTATGTTCTTTTTTCAACAACAACTTGCAAGCTGCATTTTATCCTTTTATCCTGATTAAATAATTTTTAATAGTTTTGTGTGTTTGTACGTAAGTAGGTTTCTTTTTAACTTCACGCTGTATCCGCATATGGCAGGGTAGGCAGAAGGAATCAGAAGACCTAGTGTTAAGACACTCATTCTCCTTTCAACATTTCTGTTAACTGCTTTCACACCAAATCGAGGCATTACGTGTTGAGTGGCGGAACTGTATGCCTTTGCCATGTTACCAAACCCAGAAGTGATGATGTAAGTAGGTATAGTAAAACTTTGTAATAAATGAAAACGAAGATCGTTTTTACTACGGGAATATAATTTTATAATGTTTAATTTCTTGGTCATGTTAGAAAAGGAATTGAAATAATATTATTATAAGTATAAATAGTAAATTATAAGCTATCAAAGACGAACCGCCAAATATCTAATGATGTGTTCCGGTTCGATGGCATGTAAGCCAGATTTTCCCCTTTCCCACCCATCCTTTCCCCAAAATGTGGTGGTTCTGATAGTGGACTACTACATTGTCCCCCCTTCCATCAGTATCCTCTAGGTTGGCAACGCATCTACAACATCTCTGGTGTTGTAGATGTCTATGGGCGAAGGTAACCACTTACCATCAGGTGGTCCTTCTGTTCGTTTGCCGTCCGTTATCAATAAAAAAAAATATCAAATGAAAGCTTGACTAGATCATAATGAGTTATTTTACTTTATTGATTTCATAACACATGAAATGAAATTATTTTAACCGGAATAATCATGTAACATATATTTTAGTATTTAAAATATTTTTTTTGAAAATCGATGTTTCGAATACTTTACAGCAGTTCAGTTGCAGTTTTATTTCGTGGTAGGAGGTTCGTCCTCCGACTGGCTCGCGACCTCTATCATGTCAAAGACGAACCGTCAAGTATCTAATGATGTGTTCCGGTTAGATGACATGAAGGCCAGGTTTTCCCTATTTCTACCTATCCGTTCCCCAGAATGTGGTAATTTCGATGGCGCAATGCCGCGGCCACTATGTTATTTCTCCCTCCCATCTGAATATTAGGTCGGCAACTCATTTAAAACTCCTTTTGATGTTGTAGATGTTAATGGGCGAATGTAACCACTTACCATCAGGTGATCCTTCTACTCGTTTGCCATCCTTAATCAATAAAAGAAGTCCGCGTCAGTGTATAAGCAGAATTAATTTGTAACCACTAGATTAAAATAGTTTCAATGAAAATATTTTAACCAACGTCGTATGAAATAATACATTTTAGAAAACATGTTATACTTTTTATAAAAATGTTTTTCGTTTCCTAACACTTTAAAATTATCAAAAAATGTGTCAGTATAATTAGAGCTTTTCTAAAAAGCATCATCACGATCATCTAGTGTTAAGACACTCCGTTCGTCGCTCTAAGCTCAAATTTAATACACATAATGTTAAGTGGCGGAGCTCTACGTCATTCTCTGTCTTATTATAACGGAAAAATGAAAAAATATATAGAAATCTGCGTCTCAAGTGGGAATCGAACCCACAACTAATGGTTCGAATCAGACGCTATTACACTGCGTCACAATTGAAAGGTTTTAAATAATTTTTTTTTTTTTTAAATAAGCTGAAAGTACTACACACGTAAAGCCACAGATAAAGATTAGTCAATATGTAAAATATATATTTTAAATCTGACCGCATACAAATATTGACATTTTCAATTTTTATATCCAAAAGAATGACTTAAACAAAAATTGGGGTCGCGTGGAAAATAATATAAACATAATAATTTTAAAATCAATTGCTTATCGTGACTTTGAACAACTTGTATGATACAATGTTGCTTCATTATGCGCGTTTTTTATGACAAAAATGTCAATGCGGATTAATTTAAAGAGAAGGTAGCCACTTCGATTACTGTGTACAGAAAAATATATATTTATAAAATATATCCTGTAAAAACGCCTAATAAATCGCCTGTGTTAGCTCAGAGTTCGATTTCTACTTCAGGAAATGTAAAAGCTTAGTATATTTATTTCCTGGGTTTGGTTACTATGCAAAGCGTGGCGTTGAGTTTCGGTACTCAATACGCAATGCCTCAATTCGACAGAAAGTGGGGAACGGAGTGTCTTATCACTAGGTTCTCAGGTTCCCTCTGCCTACCCTACTATATGCGTGATACAGCGTGAAGCTAAAAATGGAAGTGAGCGTTAATGCGTATTTTCAAGGGACTTTATAAGCCTTCACTTAATAGTATGTACCAGGCACTACTCCAAATTCCTCTCAACAGCGCGATAGAACCGGCACTCGGAAGGTAAGGTTATTATTTTTTAACTTCACGCTGTAACCCGCATATAGCGGGGTAGTCAGAGGGAACCAGAGAACCTAGTGTTAAGACACTCCATTCTCTTTCAACAATTCCGTTCCCCACTTTCCGCCGAATTGAGGCATTGCGTGTTGAGTGGCGGAACTCATCGCGGCGCTTCGCCTTGTTACCAAACCCAAGAAATGAAAATACTAAATTTTACATTTCCTGGAGTGGGAATCGAACGCATAACCTGTCGCGTTTACAGTCGCACGACAGGCGTTGCAAATGTCATGCATTTTAAAATCATTTTGGCTTAATAGGTATTGAGACCCAGTAGATTTATTGCCAGTCAATTCTATTTCGGTCTTTTTGATAAAGACATTTAGGTAAAAAATAGTTATAAGTACCTATTACATTACCTAGAACAGAATATAACTAGCTACCTAACTAACTATCAGAAATTGCAGAGAGGAGTGTCTTATTATTATTTTCACTTTGTATATAAATATTCCTTAAAACCTTTACAGAACAGCTTTGCAGTCATATATATAACATGATATTTCTTGTAATTCATTTATATGTAACCGCCGTCAGTTCTGGGATTTAGAAGAATGTACGGCTCCAACGAAACTTAAGTTAGCTTTCAAAGAAACATGGGAATTTTGTTAGCAATATATATTTTCTCTACATAGAACGAAGGGGAATAGAGAGATATTTTTCTG
Source organism: Philaethria dido (assembly GCA_033558755.1). Classification (NCBI taxonomy): domain Eukaryota; kingdom Metazoa; phylum Arthropoda; class Insecta; order Lepidoptera; family Nymphalidae; genus Philaethria; species Philaethria dido. The sequence continues at coordinate 213,136 of JAKGSA010000684.1, read as the reverse complement.
TCCACTTTTACGGTTTTTAACGGATAACAGGGTTGCTAGTGGGAACCTAGTGTCAAGAGATTCCGTTCTCTACTTTCTACCGGATATCAAGGTGTGTTATACGCCGAAACTCAACGTCGCGTTTTGGCTTACCAAATTTTAATATAATCACTCCCTGAAATGTGAATCGAACCTACAATCGATCTCCTTTACAGTCGCAATTGCCCCACTACGCTACTATAGTCTATAAAATAATTATGGATATAAAATATTACTGTTTATGAATAAAATATTAATTACATTACATGGAGTTAGTTAAATTGAATATTATATAGTCACTGTAATAAATAAATATGTAGTTAGCCTTTGTTTCAAATCTAGCATAAACTTTCATAAAAAGCATAAAAAATCAGTTTCACGCTTTATCCCGTATAGCAGTGTAGTCTGAGAGACTGAGTGTCAAGTCACTCCGTATGAGGCTTTCCGTCCGAAATCAAACGATGGTGTCTTAAGTGGCGGAACTCAACTTGCTTTGTTTTAATAGACGGTAGAAATTTAACTTATTTATAATGTAATCATTATGTCTGAGTTCGAAATCGAACCCAAGACAGCCTTATAGCAAGGCAGACGCAGAAAGAACCAATCGTACTACTATATAATTAATGTACCAAAATGTAAAATTGTTACGAATAACTCAAGAACTACTCATTAGATCTTATCTAAATTACAGTAATAGTTATGCGGTGACACAAATGAAATAAACAGTCCAATTCAGAACCTCCTTCTTTTGCAGTCGGTTAATAATATATATATATAGGTATTAACAAAATATTTCTAAGAAAAAATAACCTTACCGCGTGACACAACAAGCTACTATTGAATAACCTTGGTTTGTTTATTGTTTTTGTCATTAGATGTGTCAACACAAATAACTTTAGATTAGAAGTTAGTTTTTTTTGTATTCATATACCTACATAAGTATTTTAGAGGCCGTGGTGTCGCGAACAGCATATGACTGTAAGCGATTGGTTGAAGGTTCGATTCCCATACGGGGTTATAATTAATTTTTTTTTCTCTGCTCTAGTAAGACGAAGCGCGGAGTTGAATTTGGCCGTTTAATACGCAATGTTTTGAATTCTGCCGGAAAGCGGGGAACGGAGTGTCTTAACACTAGGTTCTTTTTGTCCTGCTTTAAGGGATAAAGCGTGAAGCTGTTTCTACATCTGTACTTAATTCGTCTACTATCTGTATCTTGCGAATTTGCTCCCGTGGAGTATAAAATCTAAAATTCTGATTTATCGTGTTTTCATAGAAATTTCGAGAAGTCCCCTCTTAGTGCTCTTTTTACATTCTCCAAACCTTTATTTTTTTAATGGATAACGGATAGCAAACGAGCAGAAGGACCATCTGATGGTAAGTGGTTATCTTTGCCCATGGCCATCTACAACACCAGAGATGTTCTATAACCTAGTTGCCAACCTAGAGGATAAAGATGGAAGGGGAGGACAATGTAGTAGTCCGCTATCGGAACCACCATATTTTGGGGAAAAAATGGGTGGGAAAGAGGAAAGCCTGGCTTACATGCCATCGAACCGGAACACATCATAAGATATTTGGCGGCCTATCCCATCCCATCCCATCATAAGATATTTAGCCTACATGTAAATTTCAGCATTCTATGGCCAGTAGTTTCGTCTGTACGTTGTCCATCAACCATTCAAAAATGCAAGCATTTTATACATATATATAGGTAAAAAATTGTGTTTTTATATTAGCGTATGCGTGGGCGTACTATGCGAGACACAATCTAATTGATGACTGCTTAAATAATAAATTGTTCATATATTTTATTTATTTTCGTAGAGAAAACTTAGTGATGAGTCACTCACAATAGGAAATATTTATATTATAAATAGAACTAATAGGGACATTATATATGTCCTGGCAAAGATATGAGGTTAATGCTATGAAAATATTATTAATATTGCCAAAGGATTCGGACACATGTACAAATTTTCAAATACGAAAAATATCAAGAAATAGTGAATCGTGATAGTGAAATAGTGAGTCAATGTGGCATTGTACTATCTTAAATTGATATAAAAGAAACATCGATATAAAAGAAAGTAATAAAAACGTGGTAAAAAGCGCAGTTTATTTGTCTTGCCGATATACGAGTATATAGGGCTTGTTTTAGCTTCACGCTGATCTCGCACATAGAATTAAGACACTCTGTTCTCTTTCAACATTTCCGTTCCCCACTTTCCGCCGGATTAAGGCATATACTTTCTCCGCTTTTCACCAATTTTTAGAACTCAACGCCGTGCTTTTTTACAAGAAAAGTTTACTAGATAATAATTTTATTTTTTTTTTTTTTTTTTATTTTATGGATAACTGATGGCAAACGAGCAGAAGGACCACCTGATGGTAAGTGGTTACCTTCGCCCATGAACATCTACAACACCTCTGGTGTTGCCAACCTAGAGGATACAGATGGAAGGGGAGGATAATGTAGTAGTCCGCTATCGGAACCACCACATTTTGGGGAAAGGATGGGTGGGAAAGGGGAAAACCTGGCTTACATGCCATCGAACCGGAACATATCACAAGATATTTGGCGGTTCGTCTTTGACATGATAGTGGTCGCGAGCCAGACGGAGGACGAACCTCCTACCACCAAACAAAATTCTTTGTCTTCAGAATAAATTTCCAATGTAAGTGCATAAATAATTTAAGAGTAATAAATTAAAATAAATAATCATAGAAAAATATATATTTATAAATAATAACATAATAATAAAAAAAATATCATAATTTCCTCATACATTACAAAAAAACACCGATTTCCTAAACGATTAAATGTAGTATCTAGTTTCATTTATAAAAAAAGCCTAATTTTAAATGTAACATGAATATTTATATTACATTTACATATCTTAATCGGCTCTTTATATAAATCAATACTTTAATGATCTTAATAAATTAGTCACAAGCGTAATAAATCGATTATTATCGACTATAAGCGACACTTGGAATGGTTCGCACATTAGTGTCTTCCGTATTATTGGCGAATTGGCTAACTTGTGTTAATATTAATTTACCTGCTCTTGTAGGATATAGTGCGGCGTTGAGTTCCGCCATTCAAAAGGCAATGTATGGAATTTGCGCGGAAAGAGGAGAATAGAATATTTTGAGACTAGGTTCTTTCTGAGGTAGAAAAAGATTGCTATGTACCACCATTCCCACGCGAATCTGGCAGCTTAGGTAATGATTGTGGATTCGGTTCAACTAGAAAGAAATAAAACTTTCTGGATAGGCCTGTCGTGGCGCAGAGGCATAAGCGTGCGACTGTAATTGTGACAGGTAGTGGGTTCGATTCCCACGCTAGGAAATGAAAATATTAAAAATAATATTTATTATTTTCATTCCCTTGTTCTGATAACAAAGTGCGGCGTTATGTTCCGCCACTCAACACGCAATGCCTCAATTCGGCGGAAACTGGAGAACGGATGCTAAAATACAACAGAGTGTCTATAGTGTTGACACTAGGTTACTACAGAGTGACACTAAGATATTAGTGTCACTCTGTAGTAAAAAGAGATAAAGAAGGTTCCCTCTGCCTATCCTGCTGCCACGTGTGGTATACAGCGTGAAGCTAAAAAAAAGAAGTATATAAGTTTTAATTTCCCTGCACACAAAGTGCGGCTTTAACTTTCGTCACTCTATATGATTATATATACTCTATATATCTCGATTTCGGGCAGATGGTGGTGTCTAACGGAGTGTCTTAACACTAAGTTTTTTTTAGCTTGAACCTTCATAAATAAATCAAAAAATATATTCTTTTCGTATTTTTACCTGAATTTAATAAAAAAAGTTAAAGTGGTTTAGTTTTTTTACACTTCTTTGTGTTTTTGCATCTCTGAATACATAAATAGGGTTTTCCACACTATTGCATCCTTTAATGTGTCGATTTTGATAAATCGATTGCCAATTGATAAGGTTTTATAGCGACAATATCGCGACGCATATATTAACATTTTTATTATTCTCAACAAATTAAAAGAATATTTAGACGCATATATGAATTGATAAATGAAACATAAATTATATGGAAATTATTGTTAATATAATACGTGTAATATGAATATAACCGCGCTATCAAGAGCGATAGTGGCTCGAGTAAGTTGCTTGCATCTGACTGTAAATACGATTGGTTGTATGTTCAATCCCGTCCCGGGGAACGGTTTATGTAAATTATTTTATTTTGTTCTGAGTAGCGCGACTTTGGCTTGTCAGTCAGCCTGATGTGTGTGTTTGGAACAGAAAGTGAACGGAGGGCTTTTGGACAACTAACTGTCCTGCTGTGGAAACAGTGCAGACTAAAGAGAACAAAGAGTAGCAAAGGAGTGGTTTATCACTCGGCTGTGTCTATAATTTGTAAATAGTAATGCTTATTTAAAGTAAATAATCTACTATAATCCAACGCTAAACTTCTAACCCTCCAAAATTTACGTTTAAGCATTCGTTGAACTTGACACGTTAAAAAAAGTTTTGAGTGAGACACTAAGTTTATTTTATTTTGCTTGGGCTTGTACCGTTTAAGTATTGGATTCAGCGGACGCGGAAGAGGAACCGGAAAATATAAACAAGTCTTATAAAATGAAGCATTTGAAGTATGTGATGTTTGGTGGTAGGAGGTTTGGCTCCTCCGTCTGGCTCACGCGACCACTATCATGTCAAGACAAGACCGCCAAATATCTTATGATGTGTTCAGTTCGATGGCATATAAGCCAGGTTTTCCCTTCACCCATCCTTTCCCCCAAAATGTGGTGGTTCCGTGGTTTACTACATTATGCTCTCTGCCTATCTGTATTCTAGGTTGGCAACGCATCTAGTATCTCTTGTGTTGTAGATGTTTACCATGGGCGAAGGTAACCACTTACCATCAGGCGGTCTGGCCTACCAGCTCGTTTTGCCATCCGGTATCCATAAAAAAAAAAAAAAAAACAAAGTTATCATAATATTATTTCATTATAATATTGAGATTTATAGAAATTCAATTTAAGATTAATTTATGTTTTACTTTTGTGTTTATAAATAAACAATTATATATATATGTATATATATATATATATATATATATATATATATATATATATATATATATATATATATATATATATATATATATATATATATATTTTAATAAGTCTTTAAGCCATTGAACGATACATACATAGGTATATTATATATAATATTAATCAAAAACATTTTTTCTTATATTATAACTGGAATATGTGATATAGCTGTTTAAAAATAATGAAATTATAACAGTCATCTATTATTTTTCACGAGAAATCCGTTATGGAGAAAATGCAATTCAAAGAGTCTTACAATAATCTCTTACTTCTCATTCGTTTTAGATTGATATTTTGATTGGCGGAACCCGAAGTCACATCTTCGTCGTCATCAGTTTCAGTAAAGTACATTTTTCAGTTAAAAAACATTTCTCTGGTGAAAAATTCTACAACGACCCACACGATAGCCCCAAAACAAAATTTTTAAATCGCTTTTTAATATAATGTGAATAGAGGTTAAAACAAGTGTTATTCATACCGGGTCGTAGGAGTCAGTAGGCGCGTGCCTAGAATTATAAGATGACCATTCTATTACACGAACTTGTGTTGGGTGTCGCGTGCTGTATTATGAATATGATACTTTAATATTTTAATATTATGTTATCAAATAAAATAAAATATTTTATGTTACATATGGCTCAGTGTTGTCTTTTCTATATAACTATATTTGTGGGTTTGATTTCATTCGATTATTTATTTAGGATTAAATAATAGGCTTAAGCTGTACATATTAACTAATACGTTCAAGAAAGGTATAGCTTATATATACCTTTAATAAACGAACGACGGGTCAAGAGGTGTGGGTTCGAATCCTACGTTCTATACATTTTTTTAGCTTCACGCTGTAACCGGCATATAGCATGGTAGGCAGAGGGAACCTGAGAACCTAGTGTTAAGACACTCCGTTCTCTTTCACCAATGAGTGTGCCTCTGTGCTACGACAAGCGTGGCACAGAGCGGATTTTTTTTGCCAACACCCTGAATTCCGGTGATAAGCGGAGAACAGTCTCGATACTAGGTTCTACCTACTTTGCCCACTGTTATTAATATATTAATACTTGATTGAAAAATTTTGGATCCTTTTTACGAAAACTTACCAACGGACAGAAGAACAATTGCAGTCAATATTTATCCTGGCAATGCGTGAAAAGTACATAAAATACATTCCATCATGAATTTGACATATACATTTGTATAAAGTGACATATACGTTGCTAAGGCAATACATATTTAATACGTTAACAGAGCCTTCATTTCAGGTAGAAGTGTGAGGCTAAAGAAAAATTCAAATATATTACAATAATATATGAGAAATAAGTATAAATTTTAATTGTAAAACATTCGTCCACCTCTCAATGTTTATGTACAGGTGTGTTCTGTTTTTTGCATTTTCCGATCCGCCTCAGTTCTTGTTAGTTATACAAATTTAAATAGCATATGAATTTAATTATGATTGGTATTGAGAAAGTGAAGCTATTGTCCACGTTTTTACTGCATTATTTAAATTTATTTTTATATAGTAGTTATAGGTATCTAAACTGTCTTTTTTTTCCAACTACACGCTTTTTTTAGGATAGCAAGGTTAGCCATAGAATCACATCATATTTATGTGCCTGTTGATTGTAAATGATCGTCATTTCAATTTACCTTTAAATATTAGACAGGAGTTTCAAAACGCAATTTCGTTTACGTCGATTAAAAAATTGTAATTTCGACAAATCTTCAACCTGCCAAATCCTAATCTTAAATTTCTACGGTTAGCTAGTTTTCTACGGCCAGTAGTTTCGGTTGTTGTCTGTCAGTATATACTAGCTGTATATCGTGACTCCATTCGCCCTTTTTTTCTGTTCTCGTAAGAATTTCAAAAAATCCTCTCTTTGTGTTCCTCTACAATCAATAAGAAACTTACATGCCAAGTTTCAGCTTTCTATGGTCGGTAGTTTCGTCTGTACGTTGTCTGTCAATTCCTCAGTTACGCAAGGCATTTTCTATATATATAGAACTTACCTTCCTGGTTTATTCTTAGGGAGGTAGTCAGAGAGGACGGCGCGCCAAACGCTACGATCCGTGCTTATTTCTTTCGCTTCGTTCACAATATTTAACCTCTTCATAGATGTTTAACGACTGTCGTGGCGCAGAGGTACAAGCGTGCGACTGTAAACGCGTCAGTTTGTGGGTTCGGTTCCCAATCCAAGAAATGTAAAATTTAGTATTTTCATTTCCTGGGTTTGGTAACAAGGCAAAGCACGGCGTTCAGTTCCGCCACTTAGTACGCAATGCCTCCATTCGGCGGAAAGTAGGGAACGGAAATGTTAAAAGATGATGTAGTGACTTAACACTAGGTTCTCTGGTTCCCTCAGACTATTCTGCTATGTGCGGGATACAGCAAGAAGCCAAAAAATAACCAAAAAAGAAACTACCAAATATATGGATATACTATTTATATAATTAAAACAAACCTTCTTAGAATAAATAATAGCATCTAAATAAATCTAAGCGGTGTCTTATAAAGGTGTTTTTTTTTTGTCTTGAATGCATTCGCTAACGTTTTTAAATTTAATGACTTTGACTTTACCGAAGAGCTTGTTTCGTGTCAGTTTTTTTTCATACAAATTTAAAAAAAAACTTGTCATCTAAAATATCTTTATAGTTATTGGATAATAAATTAAGAATATTTATTAATTTCTAGTTATATATACTTAGAAGTATATTGCGCTTGTCGTGGCGCAGAGGCGCAAGCGTGCGACTGTAAAAAGGCGACATGTTGTGGCGTTGTTCGATTCCTACTCCAGGAAATGGAATTTTTCATTTCCTGGGCTTGGTAACAAGGCAAAGCGCGGCGTTGAGTTCCGCCACTCAACAAGCAATGCTTCAATTCGGCGGAATGTGGGGAACGTGTCTTAACACTAGGTTTCCTCTGCCTACAATGCTATATGCGGGATATAGCCTGAAGCTATGTATGTGTAGAAGTATATTACAATATAAAAAAGCGCTTTATGCTTTATCCCAGTTAGTGTCTTGATTACATATAATAGTTACAGAGAGCCTAGTGTCAAAACTCTCTGTCGGCCGCTTTCTGCCTCAATTCGAGGCATTGCGTGTTAAGTGACGGAACTAAACATCCCTCAACATCTTTGTGTTACAAGAGGAAAGAAATTAATATAATATAAATATATTCACTTTCCTCGAGTGAGAATCGAACCCACAAGGTTCCCTCTGTCGACCCTGCTATATGCGGGATACAGCGTGAAGCTATGTATGTATGTATTTAATTAAATTTTCGTAAAATATTAGAGGCCTATTTAAAAATATAAGCAGTCCGTTGAAGTGTAAAGTACGTTGCCTTAGCAACGGGTGTCTTTTTATATATCTCTGTGTCAAAACACATAGTAATATGTTTAATATTTATTTTATTACCTGCTGTTTTTTTTATATGTAAATATATTTATTTATATTTAACCGACTTTCAAAAAAGAAGAAGGTGTCAATTGAACTGTGTTTTTTTATTACCGCATAACATTTTACTGGGTGAAATCCAGTTTCTTGGCTGTGCTTTCTGTTCTTATTAAATTTGAATTAACATGCTTGACAAGCAGTTTGTGAGTTATTCGTAATACCGTTATTTTTAATTTACAATTTATTTTAAAATCAGTTTTCTTTTTGTTAAAATCTTGGTATTGTAAAGAGACAAAAAATGGTTTACATATAATAAACAAAAAATGTACCGAAGTTCTAAGTAATTTTTGAGTTTGAGCATTTAAAGAATAATGAGTAATAAATTTTAATTATATGCAAACATTGATAAAAGATCGAAAACGATAAACACAATGCAAACATAACATCAGCACGATTAGGAATGTTGAAAAAAATTACTTAACTTTTGTTTAACAGCTCACTCGATATTTTTGTAAATCATTACGAGTATGTTTCAGTGTCTTTTTAACGAATCAAAACGATTTTAAATAATAACTGCACAATCAAATAAACTTGTAGTTAAAATTAAAAATAATTTGTAATTAAGAAGTGATATCAAGAGACAAATATATATATATATATATATATATATATATATATATATATAACCTTATATATATATATATATATATATATTATATATTACTACTTCTTTTCACTTTGTTACTTAAAGTTTTATCCAGTTTTTTAGGAAGAATAAAAACAACTAAGTTGTTAGGAAAGATTGTGCTTTGCCTTGTTACCAAACCCGAGAAATGAAAATACTAAATTTTACATTTCCTGGAGTGGGAATCGAACCCACAACCTGTCACGTTTACAGTCGCACGCTAGTGCCTCTGCGCCACGACAGGCGACATATTAAAAGTCGGTCCATATTATTATTTTTATTTTTTATTACATATATAGCAGCGTAGCCAGAGCGAACCTATATCACTATGACCTGTGATCACTTACCTGAGTGGGAATCGAACCCTACAACACTCTAGTTTACTATCAGACGGCATTCTACTGCGCCTTTTACGGGGTGAGCTAATTTTGATGACTTTTATCTATGATAGCTAGTGCTTTTATTGTGGTCTCATTTAAATTCAGTTATTCATATTAATGTTACTTTTTAGTGAATTTAATTGGAAGTCAGTGTTCGTTTTTGTTAAGATATTAATTATTTGCTTTTTTTTTCTTTATCTTCACGCTGTATCCCGCATATAGCAGGGTAGGCAGAGGGAGCCTGAGAACCTAGTGTTAAGACACTCCGTTCTCTTACAACAGTTCCGTTCCCCACTTTCCGCCGAATTGAGGCATAGCTTGCTGAGTGGCGGAACTCAACGCCGCGCTTTGCCTTGTTACCAAACCCAGGAAATGAAAATACTAACATTTCCTGGAGTGGGAATCGAACCTACAACCTGTCGCCTTTACAGCCACTCGCTTGTGCCCCTGCGCCACGACAGGCGTTTCGTAATTATTTGATAACTTTTTTTATTACAATTGTAACATCAGAAGAACATCTGCCATTTAACCTCTGAAATACATCTAGTATGAACACTCACCTTTGCTAATATCATAACTATCCTAGCCTTCTAAAATACTACTGGAAGTACTAAGGCTTAACGAGAAACTTTGAGACGACATTTAGCATCGACAAGTCACGTAATCTTGTCAATAACATATATGTCAATCCCATAGATTTTCCCATAGACAGATGTAAGCGAACAGGTTTAAACAAAAATATATTAGACATTTCATTCGTCTTATAATAAATAACATTTTAACTAAACAATTGTTCTTAGAAATAGTCTTCGGGTAGAAGACGTTTGTTATGTTTAAATTTCTAATAAGAATTTCGACGACTTATTTTGGATAAGAACGTATGGCTTAGCGGTCAGAGAGATTGAACGGATTCCAAGAGGTGGAGGTTCGAATTTCACTGTGAACAAGTTTTTATACGTTTTCCAATAAAAAAGTAACAAGCTTCCAAGACTGAATAAAAATATATCATCGAATAAACGATTCTCAAGAAATTTCACTATAACACTCTAGTCATAAAGCGGTTTGCGCTTTATTCCACTTTAACAGGGTAGTCAGTGTCAAATATCAGGACACTGCGTTCGGTGTATTCTCCGTTTGAATACTGTAGTCATAGATTTATCTATTTTATTTAGGCTTGCTAGTGGTTATTACATACAAAAATATATACATTACAAAATTATATCCTTACATAAAATTGGTTCTGTAAATGCATAACCGTTTAACAAACACAGTATTCTTTGATGTGTCCGATTTCACTAATATAAAAATACAATGAGGAGGCTTATTAGCCTAATAAGTAAGGATAAGGTAATATACAAATAATTTACAAAAAATAAAACAAAAAACATAAGCGCATAAGAAATAAACCAAGATGATGATGCACATGAGATATTTACCACTACATAGCGTAGTGGTGGTAACGCTGTATAGATTACAGTAACGCTGTAAGCTTAGAACTAGGTTGTGGGTTCGATTACCACTCCAGGAAATGTTAATATTTTCATTTCCTGGCTTTATTCTTCTAAAGTAAAGGAGCAGCGTTGAGTTCCCGCCACTCAAAATACAATGCACCTCAATTTGGCGGAAAAGTGGGGAACATGGAATTGTTGTAAGAGAACAGTGTCTCTTAATAGATTTTCAGACTCCTCTGCCTACCTGCTATGTGGATACCCAGCGTGAATTTATAAAAAGAAAAAAAAAATTTTGATTGACTATATGATTCAAAATTGAGCTTCTGTATGTACTTTGGACTAGATGGGATAGAAATACTTTATTGTACACAAAAGTCAATATAAAGAAAGAAGTAGAAGCATTTATAAATTGTGGTGCAAGCGATGCAAGGGTGGTTTGGTGCCAATGCTTAATATCTGATGAACAATTTTACAGAGAACTCGACCTTAGTTATGGGTTGGTACAAATAAGGAAAAAATAAAAATTATTAAGAAGCCCATGTTAAAAAGAAACTATTTCAACCGGATTAATCGCGTATATTTTATTATTAGGAGAGTACAAAAGTCAAAGTCAAAGTCAAGTCAAATAATTTTATTCAAAATAAGAGAGAAGTTACAAGCTTCATTTTTTGAACGTCAATAGTACACCCGGTTCACTAAATTTGCCAGACCTGAAGAACCGGCGCAAAGAAACTCAGCAAGGACTATTTTTTTTTTTTTTTTTTTAATATTTATCGTTTTACTGTACAATATAAATGAAAAGATGATTAACTCTCATAGTGTAACCATAGCCTCTTTTAAGATAAAAGTTTGCCCACTCAGCTAACAGCATATGGCACACGTTTCGTTATCTACGCCAGAAGCAGTGGGCGGGTGACTCACTAATATGTTTACAAAATTGAAAGTCCTATTACAATAATGAGCTTTCTTGTTTTTTGTTCGGCTGCTAGAAAGTATAAAATAAGAGTTATTATGTAATCGGAGATATATTTTGATAGAATACTAACTAAAATAAGTAATAATTAAAAAAATTAACAAAAATGTACTAAAATGTGATTTAATGATTTTTTACGAATAACCTAAAAATATTAATTAGATATTTTTATATATATATATATATATATATATATGTATATATATATATATATATATATATATATATATATATATATATATATATATATGTATATATATATCTCACTATATATATATATGTATATATATATATATATATATATATATATATATATATATATATATATATATATATATATATAATATATATATATATATATATATATATCCTCCTCTCATAGCAGTGTAAGCAAGAGGGAACCTGAGAATCTTGTGTTAAGACACTCCGTTACCTACTTTCCATGAGGCATTTGCGTGCTAAGTGACGGAACTCAAAGCCGCGCTTTGTCTTGTTACTGAAACCTAGAAATGAAAATGTGCATTTCCTGGAATGAGATCGAACTCTGACCTGTCGCGCTTATAGTCGCACGCTTGTGCCTGCGCCATGACAGGCACATTAACATGATATTAACCATCTATTTAAATGGGATCATATTAAAAGTACTAGTTATCATATGAAAAAAAAAATCATTAAGATAAGTTCACCCAGTAAGAAGTTATGCTAAAATAAAAAAGTACCACCTCTTTTTTTGAAGTCGGCTAGCAAAAAACTCGCAGAGAAACTAGTGCCCAAGAATACTCCGTTCTCCAAATTCCACTGCACACTTAGAAATCGTGTATTGAATGGCGGGAGTTAGACGCCACACCTTTTTTATCTTACTAGGTCAAGTAAACAAAAACAATTCGAATATATACTTTCCTATGAAGTTCGAACCCACAGCCAACCGTATTACAGACAAATAATCCACTGCGCCATGATGGTTACAAAGTTTACAGTTCAGTTTTACATATTATGCAAAGTGAGTGGCTAAGTAAGTAGAAATACATGGGTAGCTAGTAAAATATAACATTTCCCACGGGAACTCATTTAATCATAATAAAAAACACCCCCTTGTCAATAGTATGAATTGTTTCGTTGGTAAGATCACCTATTCTACAACTGTCTTAGGGGTCAAACAGTTTACAATAATCAAGCAAAATTATTGCAGAACCTTTCGCCCTTCTTATCAGATCTGAACTAAATTCAAAATGGAACCACATCAGAAGCATACCCCAACTATCATATTAAAGTTTCATTAAATTGAAAGCAACCAGTGAAAAGTTCTGCCATAAACACACATAAAGAATACGGAATTGAATTGTGAACCTTTTTTTGAAGTCGATTAATAGAAGAATCCACGACCTTTAAGTATGGTGAAAATTTGGCCACTGCGCCACTATAGCTTTTATATAATAACTCTTCTTCGTCTTTCTTCTTTATATAGAAGTACAGGCAGAGGGAACCAAAAAACCTAGTGTTAAGACCTCCGTTCTCTTTTAACATTCGTTCTCCACATTCCGCGAAATTGAGGCATTGCGTGCTGTGTGGCGGAACTCAACGCCGCGCTTTGTCTTGGATTATAATATATAATTATTAATAAATACTATAACACACTATTAATTGTCGAACGATAACACAAATGATAATGATATCTCAAACTAGTTTCAATATAAACCACAGTAGCTATTATGATACATTTTTATTATGTTTATCGACATACATATAGCAGTATTTTCTTCTAATTTAATGTAAATTTATATTCAAATATAATAAAATATTCTCGTCAATTTGTTTAGTTTATATGTTTTGCTTTTAATGGAAATCATAACTTATGTTGGACATAAATATATTGTAAGTATTAGATAAGCAATTTCTTTTAGGTAGAGAGAGAAGCTAGTGTCAAGATACTCCGTTCTCCGCTTTCAGCTCGAAATAGAGTCATTGTGTAACTGAGTGGGAATCGAATCCACAACCACTTGCGTTTTTAAGCAGATACTGTCCCATTGCGTTGTAATGGCCTTAATTTTTTATATATTCCCGTATAAGTCCCGTCACTCAACACGCAATATCACAATTGGCGGAAATTGGGGAACAGAAATCTTAAGAGACCGGAGTGTCTTAACACTAGGTTCTAAGCTTCCCTCTGCCTACCCTGCTATGTGAGGGATACAGTGTGACGCTAAAAAAAATAGCCAGTCAAAAAGTTCCTTGTTCTAAACATATAAATAGTTTATGACTATTTATATATCGTAGCGTCTCCGTTAACGCGTTAATAACGCGTTGTGCTTGTCAATGTATATGTCACTTTATACATGGATGTCAAACCATAATAGTGCATAATTAATTTTTAATAAAATGCATTTTACACTCCTTCTCTATATAAACTATAAGTGTACCAAGTTTCATGCTCCTCCGTCTTAATTTTCCTAAAACGAGGTAAAAAATTTTTGCTTCACGTTTTTACATATAGATTTATTACCTAAAATTATAATATTTTTCTATAAATCTCGCGTATGTTAGAACTATCATGTTACACCAATTAACAAAACCAAATAGAACTATTATACGCTCTTAATTAAAACAGGTTAGCTTTTTCATTCTTAGCAGACGGTTTTTTTTATTAAGCATAAAGCCTTTTAACTATTTTTTGCCAATTTATAAGAAATATTTAGGAAATAAATTTGCAGATCATTAAGATTTTGATGAAAAAGAATACCGACTTCATAAAAATTCAACATTATTCACTCTGTGAGGGGACGGGGTTAGAATACAATTCCCCTCCGCCGTAGCGTCCCGTAAGAGGTGGGTATCCCAGTAGTTAGATGGTAGGATGTTCGCCCTCCGACTGGCTCGCGACCACTATCATGTTAAAGACGAATCGCCAAATATCTGATGATGTGTTCCGGTTCGATAGCATATAAGCCAGGTTTTGCCCTTTCACACCCATTCTTTCCCCAATATGTGGTGGTTCCGATAGCGGACTGCTTCATTGCAACGCCACAATATCCCTAAAATGTTCAAGTGTATTGAATGGCGGAACTCAACGCCGCGCTTTGTCTCACTAGAGTGGGAAAGTGAAAACAAGTTAAACATAAACATTTTTCATAGTAGGTATCAAACCCACAACCATTCGCGTTTACAGTTAGATGATGTCCCACTGCGCTGATAGCCTCTTGTTTTTTTTTATTTTAATGCTTATTTTGTGATATATGACGTTTAAGCTTATATGACGCGAGTCATGATGACTGGGGATTTCAGTTTCGTTAGTGATACCACAGATTGTACCGAGTGTGAATAACTTGACAAATTCGTTTCAGAGCAATTTTAATTTCATAGTTAATAATGTTTAATTTTCTTAAACTTTTTTGAAAAAATAAATAAAGCCTAATGCCAAATAATATTTGAAAAAAAATATATATATGCAAGTCAACATATGAATCTTTTTACGCCTCATATCGATTAGTATCTAATTTTATAGGTAGGTTAATTTATTTTCTGATAGCGAATGATAAGTATATAGGTATAATATAAAAAACGGCTTCACGTGAAGACACTCCGTTCGCCGTTCTTTAAGTGGCGGAACTCTACTATATAATACAGGAAATAATTTCCAAGCGTCATAGACAAACGCGTTTATCAGTCAATTGACTACATTATTCATGGTGTAAGCACTCAAATGAATAAAATATTTACTGCTGACCGCAATCAAAGCGGTTGAAATTTCACCGACACCTGGAGCTATAGTCTTTCATCATATGCGGTTTGTTCCTCATTTGACCAATGATTTATTATATTTCTCTTGCTTATTATAATTTAAAAGAAATATATATTATTGGTTGACACACATATTCTTTTGCGTGGACTTCATGAATCATCGCTTTTGCTAATCTATATATTTTAAATTCAACATTTTTGCGTTATCCTATGCCTTATTTGGCTTACTATGTCGCCTGTTTTATATGTAATCTGTGTGTGAATTTTTTTGTTGTCTTTTGTTTTTTTTTTCAACTTGTGGAACTCTTTTTCTTTCTAGGTATACAATAAAAAGTTATTATTATTTTCCAATCTATTTGCTGATTAACTTTTGGTAAGACGGCTTTTCCTTATTTCATACAGTTTTAGTTGGTCTATCATGGTTCTTCATTTAGTGTAAAAATGGTCTCACCATCCAGTAGTTCCAAACATGTTGGTGTACAATTAAAAAGGCAAAAATAAAAAAAAATCGTATTCTATTACTATTTTTTATACACAAAAAATATTTTATGTATTTTTTTTATTATATGATATTATAGATCATCACGTATTTTTCATATTATGTAACCTCCCTACCTAAAACCTAGTCACAAATCATAGAGTAACTCCACTTTCTATCTGTTTTTCAGATTTGACCTACAGCAATTCATTTAATAATTTTCTAGAATTTTGAAAAAATATTGAAGTAAAACCTCAGTATGTAAATTTTATTAGTAGGTATGTTCCACGAAACAAATGTTTTCTAATGAACCATATTTTGAACGTGAGAAGAATAAGCCATATTCGACAGATGTGCTATTTTTATATTTTTTATATAAAAGATCAAATATCACATTCAATTTTTTTGTCTGTATAATTATAATAGGATTGATTTTTTATTTTTTTATGTATCAATTTATTTAATTTATTATAGATAAAAATACTTACTTATTCAAAATATAAGAAATATCATATACGTAGTGTCAAGACACTTCCGCTCAATAGAATATAAATAGAAACGTAGCGTGTCGAGTAGCAGAACTCAACGCTTTATCTTAGTAAAATGGGATAATGAAAAAAAAAATCAAATACAATAATACCATCATTTAGGAATCGAACCCACAACTAATAGCGTTTATAAGACACCGACCTACTGCGATGGAATTTAATATTGAAAAAATACTATATAAATATTGTTTATTATAAATTATTATAGGCGAGTGGGTAATAAGCCTTAACTCGACTGTCAACAATAAATATAACAGATGTTACTCCGATCCGAGTTAGCTGCGAGCAATCGTGATCTGATCGTAACGACATGATGATTTTATATGGGACCTCAGAATTGTTCGTTGTACTTTCTTGTTAATATAACACTTTCTATAGAATTTAAGTGTTGCGTCACTCATTTTTTAATGTTATGTTTTTTTAAAAATTACCCAGCTTCGAATATTTTCTTTTTTGATTTTGAAAATTATTTTTTTAATAATATGTATTTTAAATATAAGAAAATCGCAGACAGGCATATGATGTAATTATAATTTAGTTCCAAGCCTAGTTAAGTGATAGAAACAAAGTAAAGAAGTAAAAAATAATACAGAAAAAGTATTAAAAGGTAACAATCAGGTGTCCTTATTGATCAATAAATACACAAAAAATATATTATTACTACTGTTGGTGACAATAGTCGTCGTCGTCAGCCAGAAGACGTCCACTGCTGGACATAGGCCTCCCCCATAGATCGCCATGTAGCACGACTGGATGCCTCCTGCATCCAGCGCTTTCCCGCAATTTGGACTAGGTCGTCGGTCCATCTAGTAGGGGGCCGTCCCAAGCTACGCCTTCCGGTTCGTGGTCGCCACTCGAGAACCTTTCTTCCCCATCGGTTGTCGGTTCTACGAGCGATGTGGCCCTCCCATTGCCATTCAACTTGCATAGTTTGAGGATTATGTCGGTGACTTTCGTTCTCCTACGGATTTCCTCATTGCGAATTTTATCACGCAGGGAAACCCCGAGCATAGCCCTCTCCATAGCTCGTTGAGTGACTTGAAGCTTCCTAATGAGGCCAACAGTAAGTAAGTAAGTGACAATAGTAAAAGTATCATTTTAGCAAAGGCAAAAGGAGGAAGTTTATAAATCGATTGTATTTTTAATGTATGTTACCGCTTAACAATTTACAGGGTGAGGCAATTTTATATGACAGCTAGTTTGTCTTATTTAAAGTAAGTTAAGATCTGACAAGTAGTTTTTGAGTTATTTGTAATTATTTTATTTTTAGTGAATTTTATTTGAAGTCGATTTTTTTTGTTTGTCATTATCGCTAGTGTGTTTATTATTTATCATTATTTCAATGAAAAACCAAATAAATGTACGTATGAAAAAAAAAACATAAGCTGCTTAGTTGAAAAATAATAATGTTTTTGCATATATATTACTTTTAAAAAACTTCTAAGTAAGTTTTCTAGTAGGCATTGAAACTATGAGTCATAGTTATACTCTTTGAGAGAGGTCAGTAGGTTACCGCGTACATATGTTACACTATCGCTGCCTTAACATCAAAGGGGTTGGATTATTTTTCTTTATCATGCTAGTTTTTTTTGTTTTATTTCAGAATAAAAATCTCGAGAAACATTTGACATGTTTTTTAAATATCGTATAGTTCAGTTATTTTTAAATGCCGAGTAAAAAAATAAAAAAGAATACTTTATCAGAGAACGGAGTGTCTTAACACTAGGTTCTCTTGTTCCCTCTGCCTACCCTACGTGCGGGATACAGCGTGAAGCTTATCTATATAAAAAATATATATTTTATAACCAATTTTTCTCACGAAACTTAATAGATGTACCTATATAAATTAAAAAATACTAAATCTACTTACAAAATTTCATCATTAAGGCGCACCATAAAAAAATGATTTAGGATAAGTCATTAGCGCGAATACAGGTGGCTGCGTAAATATTTAATAGTTTGTGCAATTACCTTGGTTTTTCCGCAACATGGAGTAATTCGTGTGAGTGGCATTGCGATATCCTGTCATAATCTATTCAGTCTGTATTTACGTTAAAACGATGTTTTTATACTTTATGTATATATATCAATACTAGCTTTTACCAGTGGCTTCGCTCGCGTGGTCAATGGCAGTCCATCCTACCTTATACCTTAGTGTATAGTGCTTCTAACTTCACGCTGTATCCCGCATATAGCAGGGTAGGCAGAGGGAACCTGAGAACCTAGTGTTAAGACACTCCGTTTCCCACTTTCCGCCGAATTGAGGCATTGCGTGCTGAAAGGCGGAACTCAACGCCGCGTTATAGTATATAGTATATAAATAGTGTGTATATGCGTTAACATTATACCTGTATACTTCTAATGAAGTACGTTAAATTATTATAATAATTATTACAGGTAAAAAACAGTAAGCAGGTATTACCATTGACGCATGAAATACGTTTTACCTTCCTAAAGAGCAAATAAGTGTAGATCAAATACATGGTACTGTGTAAATATTTATTTTATTAATTTAATAATAAGTTATAAAAAAAAATATTAGCTTTTTATACTTTTTATTCTTATGAACATTGAATGTTTTCATGTTTCCTTCGTAATTTTCGTAATAATTTCGTCGTAATATTCTTCCCTTCATATATTTATATATAGATGATGCATACTTGCAGATGACTTTGTCGAAAAAGTACATTGAAATAAGTACGCATATATATTCTCCAATTAGAGTTTTGAACTGAAGTTAAAGTTATATACTCTAAGACATATAAAGCACAACATACTATTATTCGCACAATAAATATAAAGGCTTACTAAATAATATAATTCTATAGCTATAGTAGACCCCAAAAATATCTAGTTAATCTGTGTTTTTTCAACATTTCTGCCAATAAAGTAAAAAAATAATTACTAAATTACAATTATTATGAATAATTCAAAAATTACTCATCAGATCTTAACTAAATTTACATGGGGTAATATTAGAAGCACTAGCTTTCATATAGAAAGAAGAATTATCACTAAGAATATAATTCTATACATTTACTTGTAGGCTCCGAA
This sequence comes from Philaethria dido, assembly GCA_033558755.1. Classification (NCBI taxonomy): domain Eukaryota; kingdom Metazoa; phylum Arthropoda; class Insecta; order Lepidoptera; family Nymphalidae; genus Philaethria; species Philaethria dido. The sequence continues at coordinate 193,316 of JAKGSA010000684.1, read as the reverse complement.
AAAATCCAGTTGATCTATGATTTTTTCAATATATCAATTAATAAAATAAATAATATTATCACCGGTCGTGGCGCAGCGGCACAAGCTTGCGACTGTAAACGCGACTGGTTGTGGGTTCGATTCCCACTCCACGAAATGGAATTTTTCATTTCCTGGCTTTGGTAACAAGCCAAAGCGCGTGGTTGAGTTCCGCCCCTCAGCACGCAATGCCTCAATATGGTGGAAAGTGGGGAACGGATTTGTTGAAAGAGAATGGAGTGTCTTAACACTAGGTTTTCAGATTCCCTCTGCCTATCCCTGCTATGTGCGGGATACAGCGTGAAGTTAAAAAAAAAAAAATATTATGTATAATTATTACAAATATCTTAAAAATCACTCGTCAGATATTAACTAAATTTAAAAGTGTCTCTTTCATCAGAAGCGTCTAGCTATCATATAGAAAGAAGAACCATCAAAATTGGTCCATCCATTTAAAAATTACGATGTAAAACACAAAATGAATCCCTTAAAAAGTCATTTAAAAATCACTTGTCTACACGAAATACATATTTAATATAATACAAAGATATGTAATTTTTACATTATAATAACAGACGATAATCACTCCAAAACGTTTATAACAAAAAAAAATCGTACACTTCATATGACTTTAGAGCAAGAGGTCAAAAATCCCATGACCTGTGACTCATAGCGCATAGTTTAACCATATACAAGTACCAAATCGTTATATGACATCTATTCCCTTGTTTTAAGGTTCAAAATGTACTAAATATCATTTTAAGAAGTGAAAACATATATTTGCAATACATACATACAGTATTAGATTCAGTTTTATCATACTATATTGGATCTTATTTCGTACTATAAGATTTTAATTTGAATAAGTAGTAAAATTTTGCTTAACAGTTCATATAGGTAGTAACATAAACACAGTACAGAAATTTGTCTTAACGTAAAAGATACGTGTTGCCATAACAACGTGTATATCACTAATCGTGGGTCATATTTATTTTATGAATTCAATGTATTTCTAAAGTTAATCCTCTTAGTTTTTCTTTTTCCATTCGATGTCGAGACATTGTAGGTTTAATAGCGGAACTCAACGCCGCGCTTAAGCGACAGCTTTCTTTCTATTTGCACAAAAAAAAAGATAATTTTATTAGTTTCATGATTCTTAGGGAACGGAGCGCCGAAACCTACTACCTCAACATGCTTATTTCGTTTTGTCCATTACCAAGAACCTCTCTATGTATTCTCTCCAAGGGGTCCCTATACTTTATACTGTAACCTTACTTTAGTATCATCAAGCTTTCTCAAAAATTAACCTACCTACCAACCTAACTTCACGCTTTATCCCTAGCGGGGTAGTCAGAGAGAACGATGCGTCAAACGCTACGGTTCCTGCATACCTCTTTCGCCTCGTCCACAGTCATTAACCTCTTCATGCACGCCCTCCGGGGGGTCCTCATGCTTTTTACGTGACCTTCCTCCAGAAAAATTAAAAAAGCAGCTCCACGCCTTATCTCACATAGCAAGGTAGTGATAGGGAACCTAGTGTCGAGACACTCCGTTGGCACCTTAACCATATAAGAATAATAATCTTTTCCTCCCAATTTCCTAAATTCTTAGAATCTATTACAATTTACAAATTGATCTCATGACCCATACTTGTGTATAATCAAGCTTTTATTATATTAAACGAGTTATTATGCGATATGAGCATCGATGGGTAATGAAGCGCCGCCAGCCATCAATGTGGCAATCAAATAAAAAATATATAATTTTAATTTCATTGAAAATATATGACTATACTAACGTTTACCCTGTTGGTTTAGTAATTAGCGTTTGCTAGTAGTCGCACGTTCAATTTTCATTAAAAATTTGCATATTAGATTCCTAGATTCATTCCTAGATTCTCTAGGAAAAAATGAAGCCGTTGATTTGCGCCACTCAGCACGCAATACCTCAAATCGGCGGAAAGTGGGAAGTGTCTTAACACTAGATTCCCTCTGCCATCCCTGCTATATGCGGGATACAGCGTGAAGCTATGTATGGATGTATGTAGGAAAAAATATATTTATCATGCATAGTATGGTACTCAGGATTTCGAGACATTGTGTGTTAAGTGTCGGAACTCAACGCCGCGGTTTGTCTTAGCATACAATGGCAAAGAAATGAAAATAATTGAATTTTAATAATTTTCCAAGGTGGAAATCGACACCACAACCAATTACACTTACAGTAACATACGCTGTCGAATATAATACAGTAAACTTTTTTATTCCATAAAAATGGTATTATTTAAGAAATGTTTATAAATTTCTTGTTTAAATCATTCGATTTTTTCAGTTTTTAGAAAATAATCTCCAAAAATGTGTTTCCTGGGTTTGGTAACAAGGCAAAGCGCGGCGTTGAGTTCTGCCACTCAGCACGCAATGCCTCAATTCGGCGGAAAGTGGGGAACGGATTATCTTAACTCTAGGTTCCCTCTGCCTACCCTGCTATATGTGGGTTACAGCGTGAAGCTATGATATCTATCCATTATTTCATTACCAGACATGAATAGATTAATAAGTCGACTAGCACATACATTATTTTAATATTAATAGGCAGTACAATTACTTTATTTGTAGGGTGCATATATTACTAAATAAAAAAAAAAACACTGAATTTACACACAAAACTTAAACTTAAAAATAGCTGCCATGAAAAAACATTAATTTTCGACTTATCTACTTATTCACGCCTGTTCTAACTATAATCTTCGTACTATAGGAAAACTATTAATGTACTTATCTCCTCCAAGCGGTCAGAAAATTAGCAAAAAATTTATAGGTTAATTTCTTCACGTAACTGTGCACTGTGCCACTTCGTTCACCTTACGATCGATACAGATTTACATCAACACTGTGTAAATATTGCTCGTGACTACAAATCCATACACATAGGAGTAACAGTTTAAAATGATTATCTAGATAATACATGATGTTCGATATTCCGTTAGGATTGCCACTAAACTGTATAATGGTTTAAAATAACAATATCGTTTATATGTTTCAAGTAGAACGAGTTATTGCTTTGTTATTTTTCACTAGTGATGTATTCTGACTTTTCCTGTAACACTTTCTTTTTTCAGCTTCGTGCTTTATCCAGCAAAGTAGATATAATGCTAAGCTATTCCTCGCTCCATTTTCCACTTTTCTTCAAAATTCAACTGCGCAGTTTCGAAAGTGCTTGAATAAAGAATAAAACTTGAAAAAGAATTTTGATTTTGATTTTGCACTTTGTCTTAGAAGAAATTAAAATTATTTAAAATATATTTATCCATCCAAATGGGATCGAACCTATCACCAATTGCGTTTAAAGTCAAAAGTTTTCCAACTGCGTGTTTTACGAAGTACAAATAATATCTATTTTATTAATAATTTATATGCAAGTTTTAATTTTTTGTATAGGTATACTTTGGAAAATTCTTATCTGCTTGCGAAAGTTTTTTTGAAATGCTTAGAACTAAAAGATGGAAGAAACGAATAAAGAGAAATGCGACAAATGTGTAAGAACTTCGACGTAACTCGATAAGAAAGTATAGTTCAAATGGCTAGAGTGCTTTTACAAATTATAAAAGACGCGGGCTTGAATCTACTACCTTCGTATTCTTATTCTTTTTTTTCAGCTTTACGCTTCTATCCCGCATTGCAGGATAGTCGGAGAGAACGTAGTGTCAAGACACTCCGTTCTCTATTTTCTGTCCAAGCTATGACATTGACGGTTGAGTGACGCAATTCAATTTCACGCTTTGGCTTTTCAGAGAGGGCAAATTAAAATTATTTAAATATAATAATTTATCCAAGCGGGAATCGAACCCACGACTAATCGTGCTTATAGTCAGATGATATCCTACTGCGCCAAGATGGCTTTTTTTCATACTATTCTCTATTGATTCTTTTTATTTTCCACATATTTTTCTTATTTTAAATTATTAATACCATTCTTTAAAATGATTTCCTTAAGAACCTCCCATGGTTCTTAAGTAAATAAACGTCAAACAATTTGAAAAATAAAATATTATCTAATATATATTTTATACGACTACAATATAAAATTTAAATTAATTATTCATTATTCAATGATTTATAACATTTTTATATTTACAGCTATCCAGCGGACATTAATGTTGGCTGTTGTGATTTTTAATTACTCATCTTTAAGACGTATCCAGTGAAAGTATAGCGCTATACTATAGAAATGTTATCTTTAATTCATATTTTTCATGTTTACTCAAACTTAACTTCCGGTTGACGACAATGTTTCAAACATTGTCGTCAACCGGAAGACGTCCACTACTGGACATAGGCCTCCCCCATAGAAAGCCATGAAGAACGACTGGTTGTCTCCTTCATCCAGCGATTTCCCGCAATGCTGACCAGGTCGTTGGTCCATTTAGGAAAGAACCATCTCACGCTACGACTTCCGGTTCGTCGTCGCCACTCGAGAACCTTCCTTCCCCATCGATAGTCGGTTCTACGAGCCATGTGGTCTGCCCATTGCCACTTCAGCTTGCATGTTTTGAAAGCTTTGTAACATACTTTTAGTTATATAGATATATTAGTTGTATCCTGCGACTTCGTTTCCGTGGACTATAAAACTTAAAAGCCTGTTTTTTCGCGTTGCTGTTGGAATTTCTAGAATTCTCTCTAAATGCACCCCTATACACCCCAAGAAGTCTAACTGCCAAATTTCAGCTTTCCCGTGTGTTTCCGGTGTGTTTTCGCCATTTCATGTTATTAACGCAAATGTTTTTTTATATATAAAAAAACTACAAATAAATGTAATAAAATGGTAGCCAGAGAACCTAGTGTTCTCAGCTTTGTTTTTGAACTCAGTTCTCTGATCGGTCAAATTTAAATCATTAGATGTTGGCGAAATTCAACATTCTTAGTCTTACCAGAGTTGAGAGATGAAAATAATTCAAATATAATAAATTCCACAAGTGGAAATGAAACCCACTACCACTGCCCCATTGCGTCATGTAGGCCTTTTTGATTTTAACATACAATATATATTATTATAACAACACAAGCTAATTCAATTTTATTGGAACTAAGCGAGCCGTAAAACGTTATCGCTGTATTATATGGTCATTTAATTTGTCATATTCACTCCGTTGATTTATAAGATAAATAGAAATTTAGAACAAATTTGACGATTTTAATGGTATATTATTGTTTTTGTTCATAAAATAAATAACTATCTAGTTTTATGTCTCGCGTTGACTGTCGTTTTACAGTTACCTGTTACTAATTTTATAATGTGTATAAAGAATTTCTTTTTACCAATTTCAAAAAAAAAGGTTCTTAATCTAAGTTAAGTAAAAACCTTCTTCTAATTTAACGCCTGTCGTGGCGCAGAGGCACAAGCGTGCGACTGTAAACGTGATAGGTTGTGGGTTCGATTCCTACTCCAGGAAATGGAATTTTTCTTTTCCTGGGTTTACCTGGGTTAACAAGGCAAAGCGCGACGTTGAGTTCTGCCACTCAGCACGCAATGCCTCAATTCGACGGAAAGTGGGGAACGGATTGTCTTAACACTAGGTTCCCTCTGCCTACCCTGCTATATGCGGGATACAGCGTGAAGCTATGTAATATATGTATGTTTGTAAGTTATGCAATAACACAAATAAAAAAATAAAGTCCTTATTGAGTACCTCCTTTTATTGGAAGTCAGTTAAAAAAATTATAATCCATAAAAAAATCGTTTTCGAATCTGTCCTCACTTGGACACCAGTACTTTGTATGTACCAGTATGTATGTATGTATATATGAATGTATGTAAGTATGTATATAATTATGTATTTAGATTGTATTTTTAATTAACATATATTTAATTTTAATTTAATTTTTTTAATGTAAATGATTAGTGCACCGCCTTCCACTACTTTATACAAATCCAATATCCAAAGGTTGCCTGGAAGAGATCGCTTTAAGCGATAAGGCCGCCTTATTGTACGCTATTACTACGAGTACTTCTATGTTATATGTTTATTTGTGTGCAATAAAGAATATTTGTATTTGTATTTATTTGTACTTTATGTACTTTATGTTCAGAGAAGAATATTTATACATGTTTTTATTTTTCAATAAATTTGTTTGCTAAGTAATAGTATGGTGTCGTGAAATAATTTAAATATCATTAACCTAGTTCGTCCGATCGTTGTTGTTGTAGTAGAAAAAACAATGTAACAAGATAAATTATGTCTGTTCCATATACTATAGTAGTAATTTATGTTGAAATAAATAGAATTGAATTTATCGCTACCCGGACTACACAGACGTTAAATCAAAACTAGGTTATGATTAAAGTGCGAAAAGATTAGCATTCCCTGTGCGGGGACGGGGTTAGAATACAATTCCCCTCCGCCGCTGGGTAGCGTCTCGTAAAAGGTAGTTAGGTGGTAAGGTAAGGTAAGGTTAGTAGTTAGGTGGTAGGAAGTTCATCCTCCGTCGGGCTCGCGACCACTATCATGTCAAAGACGAACCGTTAAATATCACTAAACTAAACTCATCCTTTCCCCAAAATGTGGGGGTTCCGATGACGCCTGTCGCGGCCACTATTATTTTCCTCCCCTTCCCATCTGAACAGGTCGGCAACGCATTTACAACTCCTCTGGTGCTGTAAATGTCCATGGACGAAGGACCACTTACCATCAAGTGGTCCTTCTGCTCGTTTACCATCCTTCATCAATAAAAAAAAAACATAACAAGCAACATATCAAATTTGGGCGGAAAACGAGGAAAGGAGTGTCTTGACACTAGGTTCACTCTGATAATCTAAATATGAGGGATAAAGCGTGACAATTTTGCTGTTTTTAAAAATGACGAAAACCGCTGTCTCTCTACTCTACCAAAAAAATTATAAAATGATGCATACGTACATAGCTTCTTGCTGTATCCCACATATAGCAAGGTAGGCAGAGGGAACCTAGTGTTAAGACACACCGTTCTCCACTTTTCGCCGAATTGAGGCATTGCGTGCTGAGTGGCGGAACTCAACGCCGCGTTTTGCATTGTTACCAAATCTAGAAAATGAAAAATTCCATTTCCTGGAGTGGGAATTGAACCCACAACCTGTCGCGTTTACAGTCGCAGGCTTGTGCTTCTGCGCCACAGACAACAGGACAGATATTGATAAAATAATTTATTTAAAAAATGTAATATTCATAAACGAGTCCATTTCTTAATAGAGCTATTCGTGAACAAAGTACAAGTGCATTTCTAAAAAGAATGATGACACAACATTATGAGGTACTTAAAAATCTTAACCACTTAAGCTATAAGATTTACTCCGTTACTAATATTAGTACTGTCATGTTACATTGATTTACATCGTTTTGTGTTTAGTGACTTGTGTTTGTATTATTTAGGTGAGTTACTTCCCTATAGTATGTGGTGTATGGGCATAAGGAATTTTAATGTTTCCAGTAATTATTTATACATACATACATACATAGCTCCACGCTGTATCTCGCATATAGCAGGGTAAGCAGAGGGAACCTAGTGTTAAGACACTCAGTTCCCTACTTTCCGTCGAATTGGGGCATTGCGTGCTGAGTGGCGGAACTCAATATCGCGCTTTGACTTGTTACCAAACCCAGGAAATAAAAAATTCCATTTCCTGGAGTGGGAATCGAACCTACAATCTGTCACGCTTACAGTCGCTCGCTTGAGCCTCTACGCCACGACAGTCTGATTAAATATATTAAAAAATCATCTGTTATAACATCTCTAATGTTATGTCAAAATAGGCAAAAAATTATCAGCTTTTCTTCGTTCATATCATAAAGAGTGCCTAAAGAAAACTAAACAAATTTTATTTCAATCAAATTAATTTAAATAGATAGTAATGTAAGCAAAGAGAACACAATTTTCTTTGTAACTGTTACATTTTAAGTTAAAATGAAGCATAAAGCACGTAGAAAGTTTTAAGTGGACTCAGCTAATGGTTTCTCAGTAGAGTGACGGTTGTTATTTATAAGTATAAGGTATTGTTAACTGTTTCCTAAAGATTACACTGGTATGTGTATGCGATATCTGACCAGGCGTGAATATGTTGATAAGTCAAAGATACATATATTTTAGGGTAGGTCTTTTTAAGTTAAGGTTGCATTTGTAAATTCTATCATTATGTTATTTCAATACTTTTTTACGTGAAAGTGATTTATGTTACTTGGAAATTTCATGTAGTCATTTATTCATCCTGTAAATACGGCAATACTAATAGCTATTAATGTAGCTATTAAGAAAATGTATACTGAGTTTAGTTCTGCCACTCAGCCCGCAACGCCTTAATCCGGCGGAAAATGGAAAACGGAATTGTTGAAAGAGAACGGAGTGTCTTAACACTAGGCTGCTATGTGCAGGAGACAGCGTGAAGCTAAAAAAAATGTATATGTAGGCATAAACTTATCAACCTATTTAGGCCTGCTATGGATATATCGAAATCAAGACGATCGTGACGAAGAGCACAGCGTTTGGGTGTAACGATGGTTTTAGGCTCGGTCCCTGTCTAGCAAATAATTATACTTTTTCCCCTTTCCCACCCATCCTTCCCCCAAAATGTGGTGGTTCTGATAGTGGACTACTACATTGTCCCCCCTTCCATCAGTATCCTCTAGGTTGGCAACACATCTACAACATCTCTGGTGTTGTAGATGTCTATGGGCGAAGGTAACCACTTTCCATCAGGTGGTCCTTCTGCTCGTTTGCCGTCCGTTATCAATAAAAAAAAAAAAAATACTTAAATTAACTAGTATGACATATAATTTCTTGATTTCGAGTGGAAAGTGGAAAATGATTCTCTGTAAGAACTCTAGTACGCGGGAAAAAGTGTAAATCTTTCAATTCTCTATGGTAAAACAAAACATGACGTTAAGTTCAGCCTCTTAACACGCAAGAAGAAAAAAGCGTCGCTAAAAAAACCAAGCAAGATTCGAGTCATTCCTACATAACTGCGTAAATTTTGCAAAATATCTCAACAAATGAAGTGGTTACCACGTTACCTACCAAGTAATAATGTAGATGTTCTCGAAAACCTTGGCAGTTTTAACAAAAACTAGTAACATGTGATATGAGCGCAAACGCACCGCGTTCCACTGTAATGGACTTGTAAGTTGAATATTTTGTTATAAAAAACTGTTTATTTATTTTATTGCTTATTTTAATATATTCTGTTTATATTTACTTGGTTTTTAAGAAAGAAAATAAATTATAAATATGTTAGCCTCACGTTGTATCCCGCATACAGCAGAGTAGGCAAAGGGAACCTGAGAACCTAGTGTTAAGACATTCCGTTCCCCACTTTCTGCCGAATGGATGGCTTTGCCTTGTTGGAGTGGGAATCGAACCCACAATCTGTCGCGTTTACGCCACGCTTGAATCTCTGCCCCACTACAGGCGTTAAAAAAATATTTGTTTTAAGCTTTAAATGTATTTCCAAAGCGAGTGCAGCTTCAAATCCTAATGTCTTATAATATTAATCTAAGTTACGTCAATTTACATGTAAAATAAAAAATATAATTTATATATGTATATGTTGTATCTATTTCCTGCACTCTCTATATAGTTAAAGGAAAAATGATATGTCACTTCTCTTATCGTCATCTTCATATTAATATATTAATAGAAAAAAAAATATACCCCTTTTTACAAAAACCAAGCCATGTAGGGATATGAAATTGATATTCATGGATGAACGGAGAACGGAGAAGGAGTACAATTATTTTTACCCAACTGCGCGAAATAAAGGGAGGCAATTTAATAAGGCATTAGAAATATATTTAATTAATAAAACAAAACGACAGATGGAGAGTCTTGACACTAGGTTCACTCAGACTACCCTGCTTTATGGGATAAAGCGTGTATAAAATAAATATTACTACGTGGGCAAAGTATGCATAGCGCGGCGTTGTGTTCCGCCAGTCAGCACGCAATGCTTCAATTCGGCGGAAATTGGGGAACGGAGTGTCTTAACACTAAGTTCTCAGGTTCCCTCTGCCTATTCTGCTATATGCGGGATACAGCGTGAAGCTAAAAAAAGAAAACTCACCATGAGACAAATTCTTTTATATAAAGTAGCAAGCAGGTTGCTAAGTAAGTGTCTTTTGTGAGTCAACAAAGTTTTTATTAGTTAATATCAGTATCTAAATAGCACTAAATTGGCACATTTGTATAATTCCTTACAAATTTTATCACATCATCTGACCGATATAAAAAAATATCATGTTATTTCTTACAAAGTAAAAAACGCAATACTTTTTATATGCAGTAATTTTTATATCCATAGGTTTCAACATAAAAACTATATTATTTACATAGATATGTACAAGTTTTGAATTAAATTGTAAAATCATTACACTATTGAAAATAACCGTATAGTATAGTATAGGAAATTACAGTTAGCAAGCTATAAGGCGGACTTAAATATAATTCCTAAGTTCAAAATGTGTTTGGTTTCTCATAAAATTATGCAAATTGTTATCGAGTTTTAGGTATTGATGAAGTAAATATTTTCTTATGTCCTTTGATTACTAGCTATATACCTCAGTTTTACGTGGCTTACACGGTTTTTTAATAATAATAATAAATAATTTATATATATATATAGTTTTAAGTGTTTATACAGTAATAAGTACGATGTTACATGTGTTTTACTACTGCTACTACCTATATCTGCTGTACCCATTTAAGGATTCTAGGTAGAGTTCTCATAAAGATAAAAGTCAGAGAATGCTCGATTATTGTCAATTTAAATCTAACCAAAAAATATCTAACACATATGGTACTATTAACTTTTCTGAGATTAAATATACATTGGATACTTATACACTAAAATAATAAACTACTAGAGAAAATATATCTATTGTTAACAATAAATATTAAAGCAATTTTAAGATGCTTTACCACATATTTAACTGGCAAAGAGAATCTATTCCTAAAATATTCCGGTCTCTGCTTTCTATAAAATATTTTAGATTAGGAGGAGATTCAGGAGATTTTTGGATATATAGCCTTTTACAACGGCGCGCTGTGTCTAGGCCAGGGAGATGAAAATGATCTTCTACATCTTCCTTTGAGTGAAAATCGAACCTACAACCATCACTGGTATCACTGTATCACTACGCCATTAAGGTTTCAATACTATTTAATATTAAAAAAAATAAAATTGTTCCTATGTATTACCAATAAATTTAGGTTCGATGGATGTTTGTGACTCTTTCACGCAAAATTACTGAACCGGTCTAGTTTGAATTTTACAGTAAAATAGTTTACACATTAGAATAACAAAAAGGCTATTTTTTTTTATCTTCATGCTGTATCCCGCATACAGCAGGGTAGGCAGAGGACCAGAGAATCTAGTGCTAAGGCACTCCGTTCTCTTTCAACAATTCCGTTCCCCACTTTCCACCGAATTGAGGCATTGCGCGTTGAGTGGCGGAACTCAATGCCGCGCTTTGCCTTTTTACCAAACCCAAGAAATGAAAATACTAAATTTTACATTTCCTAGAGTGGGAATCGAACCTGTCGAGTTGATTCGCCATTCATTCCAGAATATCTTGAAATCGGGCGGAATGTGCAAAACGTAGTTTTTTGACACTAGGTTATAAGATAAATAGAGAGGACTGCCTACCTTGTTACGTGGAATAAACGTTGAGACGAAAAATCTAAGTAAAACCAAGGTAAAACCTTAGTTAATCTAAAGTATCCATTAACCTAATGTTAGCTTGTATCATTCTGTTAAGTTATCAACGAGTTAACCGGCAATTATTTAATGTTATTTATTATATTCCATGTGTCTGTGAGGTCTGGTCTAATTGCGGATTTAGCTAATTAAAACTAGAGGCAACTGTTTCTTTACATTTACCGAGTTAAGTTCTTAGTGGATTAAGTAATATTTAATGGTTAGTTTAATGGTAGTTAGTTTAATCGTGGTGCAGTGGGACAGTTTGAAAATAAATGCGATTGGTTGTAGGTTCAATTCGGAGAATAAACGTATTAAAATCTATATATATAAATACGTGGAGCAAAATGTTGTACAATTCTTTAAGAAAATTACGAGGACTGAGCGACATGCACCTCAGTGTATCCTGTACATTAAGGGTTGCCTGTAAGATATCACTTACCGTGATAAGGTCGCCTTTGCTTGCTGTAGATATGTGTATGTATGTTTTTTTAAACTGATTTGTTTTCATGTTTGGTGTGTGCAATAAATAATCTATCTATCTATCTATTTTTGCTTTTAAGACTGCTTGAGTCTTAACACTCGATTCTCTCTGCATTGTTCTATCCTTTAAATACATTGCATCATCATATTACTATACTATTTTCACCAAAATGTAGCACCAAAGTTAAAATTCAAACCAAAGATACTTACTCTACTCTTACTCGTATAATTAAAAATTATCAACCAAGATCCAAGATTGAGTCTTCCCTTTAATCTAATGAAAAAGCTATAATTTTATATATTCAAGACATTAGAACCGATCAGCGACTATAAGATTTTCTAGTATTTAAATCCTATAATTAGTATGTTCTTTGCATACATTATAAACAAAGTATGAAGATACAGTCAGGAGTCAGGACTCCGGGCGAATGAAATGCTTCCTGTAATTTTAGTGACACTTAGGATAATTTTTATGTTCCTGTTTAACTGTTTTTTAACCAATTTAAAAAAATGGGAATGTTATCGCGTAACTTTTTACTGTGTGAACGTGGTTTTGATGATTGTTTTTATATGACAGCTAGTGCTTCTGTTGTGGTATCACTGACAAGTAGTTTTTGAGTTATTCGTAATAATTAGTAGTTATTCGTACATTTTCTTTGAAGGTGGTTTTATATTTTTGTTAAAAATTTAATTTTTGTAAAGTACGGGATTGTTGTAATGTCATTTTATTTAAATAAAGTAATAATAACTTCTTTATTTGATCTGAAAGTTACATCAGATATGCTGGCATGTCTTTAGCTAATATGGTAAAGATTACGTAATTTCTTTAGTTTAAATGTTTTTTTTCGTATAGCAGCGAGAACCTATTGTAAAGACACTCCGATCTTCACCTTAGTTCGGATTATAAATTTCTTTGGCACTATCGTTATATTTGCTTCACTAACTTTTAGGTTATAGCTGCAGTTTTCAGTAAGCTAAATATATTGTTTGAAATATATCTTAATACAACTTGCCACTTCTCGCGCGTTCCAGAGTAATTAGAGAGAACGTAGTGTCAAGACATTTTGTTCTCCAGTTTCCGTCTAAGTTCAGGATATTGTGTGTTAAGTAGTGGCACCTAACGCTGCACTTTGTGTAACCTGAGTGAGGATATGTGAATAATTTGAATATATTCCCCGAGTGAGGATCGAAACCCACAACCCTTAAATTTTAAGTCATATGCTGTCCCACTGAGCCTCGACGTCCTCCAACATTTTCCTACACCATGAAAAAATCCTAAAAATGGGAGCGGATTGAGTAAGTCACTAAGTACCAAGGAAATATATAAAAATAGGTTTTTTTTTTTTTTTTTATTGATAACGGACGGCAAACGAGCAGAAGGACCACCTGATGGTAAGTGGTTACCTTCGCCCATAGACATCTACAACACCAGAGATGTTGTAGATGCGATATAGGTTTCAACAAAAGCAATAAAAAAAACTTCATGCTGTATTCTGAATAGCAGGAAGGCCAGAGTGAACCTAGTTTCAAGACACTCCGTACGCCACTATGTGCCCGATTCTGAGACATTGTATAATAAGTGACGGAACTCAACGCCGAGTGTTGTCTTTTAAGCGCAGTTTAAGTTTCAGTTAAATTATTTGACACGTATCCAGAGCTGTCCCATTACTTTTTGAATAAACATAAAGATATTATATTTAATTTCGTGTTGTAATCCACACCAGGCAGCAGTAGACCACACATGCACTGGCTGTACGTTAACAAATTTATATGAGACGGGGTACCTTTGAATTAATTTGCAATTGAATTGAAGTGGCCATTTGCCAAGTTTCTGCTTACATCACATATTTATGATACAAAATTATTAAGCTTTGTGGGTAATGAAGAAAATAATATATGGCTTTATGGTAAAATATATTGTATTTTTTTAGCAGGTCAACGATATTACGGTAGAATTGAGATGTGTTTTAGTTTACCTGATAGTTGTGGATTCGATTCCCATTGGGGTCAGAGGACCCCAATAGGAAACTCAACTTGCCATCAGAGGATGGCAAGTTGAGTTTCGTCACATAATGTTTCGAATTGGATCGGGAAGTAAAAAATGGACTTGACCTTAGGTTCCCATTATGCAGGAAAAGGCGTAAAGCTGAAAAAATATCCACGATTTAGTAAAACAAAGCGCAGTGTTTAGTTTCGCTATACAAAAAGAGAAAATCAGTGTCTTAACACTAAGTTCCCTCTGCCTTTTGCGATAATATATATTTATCGAATTTGGAGAACAGAGTGTCTTGACTGTAGGTTCGCTTTACCTAACCTTGTATGCAGGAAAAAGGCGTTCTAAAAAAATATTATGCCTATGTAAAAACAGAAAAAATATTATATCCGTCATTTAAATGCTGGTTACTAAGTTCCCTTATATATAATAGCATATGAGCAGCCAGTACCGTAGTCCAAATCGATGGGACACGCCGGCTGCTATAAGCGTGATTGTCCAAAATTAACAATTCGTTCCTTATAAAATTGTTAATTTAAGAGGTTCGTTTACACGATACTTCTTAGCTTTTAACCAACTTCCAAAAAAGGAGGTAGTTTTCAATTTGACTTTTTTTTATGTGTAACTTCTTACTAGGTGAACCAATTTTGATGAATCTGTTTTTAGATGATAGCTAGTGCTTGTGATGTAGCCACATTTAAATTTATTTAAGATCTGATGAGTAGTTTTTGAGTTATTCGTAATAGTGTTACTTTTTAATGGATTTTATTTGAAGTTGTTCTTTTTTGTTAATATTTTAATAATTAAGATAATTATTATCGTGCTTAATAAAAATGATATGTAATAGTCACTTAAAATATGCGTATGCGCAAGAATAAGCTATATATCTGGAGTTATTTTATTCAAGAATAAATTTAAAATATTAGTCATTTATTTTTATATAATACAAAAATATCATTGAAGAATACATTTTTAAAATAGTTCTTGAAAGCAAACTGCGTAACACGTACAAACATGTAATAAATCGATAGAAGACATGAATAGTTTTATAATTCGACGTTATTTTATTTATAGGACGAATAATGACTAAATAAAGAAAATAGAATTTACACATACAACTTAAACTTAAAAATGAATATACCAAAAAGTATGCAATTTCGATATATGAGGCCTGTTATAGCGCAGAGGAACAACCGTGCAACTGTCACCGCGACAGGTTGTGGGATCGATTCCGGCTCCAGGAAATGAAAATATTAATTATTATTTAGTATTTTCGTTTTCTCGCATTGTTATCAAGGCAAAGCGCAGTGTTGAGTTCCGCCACTCAGCACGCAATGCCTCAAATCGGCGGAAAGTTAAAAGAAATGTTAAAAGAGAACGGTGTGTCTTAACTCTGGTTCCCTCTGCCTACTTTGCTATGGGTGAAATACTGCGTGAAGCTATAACAAATATATATATGAAATTAGAACCCACTACCGTCACGTTTAGTTAAAACTCTTAAGTACTTAGTAGAGTAGAAAACAAGGAAAGTTTTAAAACAATACTAGTCAAATGCTAATTTTGTAACTTAAATAACTATGAGTAATATAACAGAGCCTCGGCGTTTACACGAAATGTGCTCCGTTTTCGATTTAGATCACAATCGCGTAATCGCACGAAGTAAATTTACTTTTGGAGTGGAATGAAATTTTGAAAAACTGAATTTACATAATAAATGTTATTATGGGTATATGTAAAATGGCGATATGCCTTTATTAGGCCATCGTGGCGCAGTGGAAAACCATCTGACTATAAATGTTGTGGATTCAATTCTTACTCAGCGTTTCTTCACGCTGTATTTCCATATATGGCAGGGTAGACAGACAGAACCTCAGAACCTTTGTCGTCATAGCGCGGTTTTGAACCACTGGTAAGAACCAGAACAGTAAAATGAAAACAGTTTAAATATAACAATTCCCTGAGAAATAATATTTATTATGATTAATATTTAGTATTTTCATTTTCTCGCTCTGGTAACAAGGCAATGCGCGGCATTAAGTTCCGGCACTCAGCACACAATGCCTCAGTTCGGCGGAAAGTGGGGACGGAAATTTTAAGAGATCGGAGTGTCTTAACACTAGGTTCTCAGGTTCTCTCTGCCTACCCTGTCATATTCTATATATACTAAAAAATCGAACATGGAAAACGAACAGTGACTTGACACTGATTACCCTGTACCCTTCTTCCTGACAACCCTGCCGTGCGAGATAAAGCGTAAAGTTTCTTATCTGAATTTTAATAAATTATTGGACATATTCTCCAAACTACACTATGTCCTGAATTTTTATACGAATAAAACATTTAAAATATTGTATATAATAAACATTTAAGAAAGGAAATAAAAGCAATTCAAACGTTTCAGATTCCAAAGCCGCAGGAAGCTGTTTATTTTTAAAGTAAGTTTAAATTTAAGTACTTTGTATGAGACACGTAGAATACTACAAACAAAAGAATGGATATACATTTAGCATAATTATTGGATAAACTGAATGAATATAAAATATATACATATTTATATATGTATATGACTTAGGTAAAATTCTTGAATTATTGAGTGCCAGACAGACAACGTGCAATCGAAACTAAAGGCCATAGCAGGTTGAAATTTGGCATGTTTTTGGCATGTTTTTGGCTCCTTGGGAAGTGTAGAGGAGCACTAGAAGGAAAACGGGAAATAACAGTATTTTTTAGATTCTTTAGTCCACGCAAACTAAGTTGTTATTTACAAGGTAATTATTTTATTTATTTATACTTTATTGCACATAAAGAATATGAATTACATTAGTAAAATTTAAAGCAATGGCGGCCTTATTACAAAAGTAATCTCTTCCAGGCAACCAACAGTAATGGACGTACTATAAGAGAGTGCAGAGAGGTGCATAAAGTATCGAATTTATAGAAGTACACAAATACACACATAAATATACATACATACATATATAGCTATATTACATTTGAAAATCTTAATTTTTTATTTATATATTAAAGTTTCTTAGCTCCACGCATCTTCCGTGTTTAGAAGGAAGTTGAAAAGAAATCAGTGTCAGGTCTTAACCTGGCGTTGAGTTCCGCCGAATACAGTAGTAATATATCTAACAGGTTGTGGAGCTTTGGAAGATTTTTTACAGTTTCACTTTCTTTCTCAAAGGAGAACCTATTATTGATACACTCTGCTCTCAGCGTTTCGTCTGAATTTCAGAGTTTTCACATTAAAACGCGTAACTTAACGCAGCGCTTATTCTTTCTAGAGCAGAGAAATAATAAAAAAATATAAATAATCATTATATTACACGGAAATCGAACTCACATCCAATCGTGTTAACAGTCACACGCTGTCACTGCGCCACGACGGCTTATTATATTCACATAATCTTTTCAAAACATAATTATCCTTTCATTTGAGTATTATTTCAAAAAACAGCTGCGGGTCCTAAAAGACCGTTACAATGATAATGGCAGGTTGTTCACGCACCGGCGCACGCGCATGACGCATGACGTCACTTCCTGCTTCCGGCGAACTGGCAGGTAGATGTGTGTCTACAGATATGTGGGGGGTGATGATTAATTATTGTGATAGAATATGTATATAACGTGTTTATTTAAAATATTTTTAGATCATTATTATTCCGCTCCCCACTTTCCGTCGAATTGAGGCATTGCGTGTTGAGTGGCGGAACTCAACGCCGCGCTTTGCCTTGTTACCAACACCAAGAAGAACCCAATGAAAATACTAAATTTTACATTTCCTGGAGTGGGAATCAAACCCAAAACCTGTCGCGTTCACGCTCGCATGCTTACGCCATGACATGCGTGTCGTGTCGCAGAATGGAGTGTCTTAACACTAGGTTCTCTGGTTCCCACTGCCTACCCTGTTATATGCGGGTTACAGCGTGAAGTTAAAAATCATTATTATATAGAATATTGAGCATTTTTTAATTTAATAAAAACATATTAAAATGTAACATCTAATGGCGAAATAAGGGTCCAGGCAATCGGTACCTACTCTAAAAATATTTATTCATGAAATATTTGTTACTAGTTCATAATTTAATTTTTTTTTTTTTTGAATTTTAGAAAAAAAATAAGTCCACTGGGGATATGGGTCCAGGCCATCTATGCCTATTGTGGAAGACAGAAATATTTATTATTATTAGTATATCATTTATGAATTAGTAAATAAAAGAACTATTAAAGAATAATTCTTTTGTATTTTCTGTTATTATTTATTATGGGATGAGGAGAACAGAGTGTCTTGACGCTAGCTTCTCTCTAGCTACCCTGATATGTGAAAAGATACAAAAAATATATATAAATGTAAGTTTACCTTTTTGTAGGTAATTTTAACTTCAAAATTATTATGGTGTCGTTCTGTCTGTGTGTACATACCGTGTCTGATTATAGTCCGAGCATTTACATTGCAACAGTGAGTCAGCACAGAAGTGGTATCAGCTAATAATACAGTAGTTATACGTAACAGGTAACACTTCAGATTTTTTTTTTTTTTTTATAGTTTTAGGTTTTACATAGCAAGGCAGATAGAACGTAGTACCTAACCACTATGATCTAGTCTTTTCCATTCTAGTCATAGGGTGTTGAGTGGCAGAACTCAACATCGTAATAACGTAGTAGTAAGATTTTTACAGCCACGCCGCGCTTTGCCTCGTTACCAAACCCAAGAAAAAAAAAACTAAATTTTACATATCCTGGAGTGGGATTCGAACCCACAACCTGTCGCGTTTACAGTCGCACGCTTGTGCCTTTGCGCCACGACAGGCGTTTTGACACGATAGTCATTTTACATTTAAAAATATCATCTAAAACAACAGTGCGTAGTTCCCTTACTTTTTTCTACGTATCCATAATAATCGAGGTCGACGACACAGCTCTAACAATTTTATAGCTGTAGTTAAGGAGTAAGTAAATCACACGAGCGGTTCAAATATAAAGAATGTACGACATATACTTGAGTAACAAAATGAATAAATTATAAGATATATAACACGTTTATTTTCTATGCAATGTTTAAATATTTTTTTGGTTTCGTTAGAAATAATTTGTTTTTTTTCATATATGTAATTTAATTGCATAAGTATATTGATATTGCCTTACTTAGAGGTAAGTATTTAAAATTCTGTACTATATATTTATTTTTTATAATAATTTAATCTAATTATCATAATCATATTGAATATCATCGAGGCACAGTGGACTTCTCACAGAGTGTCTTCTCTCTCAATAATACAAACTATCTCCTCTTGGAAAAATATTATCATATTAAAATTATTTTCAATTCTTCGCTCTAGTAAGCCATTGTACGGCGTTGAATTCCGCCACATAACACGCTATGTCTCGAATTCAAATGCTAAGTAAAAAACAGAGTGTCTTAACACTAAGTTCTCTGTGACTACCCTGTAATAAAATCGAAAATACTCTTATATTTAAAAATTAAAAATGTTCCCCTAGTAAGATTCGAACCCGCAAACTCATCACATTTAGTACATTTCAACGTTATTCCATAATTATCGTTATATCTGCGCATGCGCGTATCTATCGAGATCTACACCTAACAAGGCGTGGTGGAATCATTAATTAACTTCTTAACTTGGGTTGTTTTAAAGAAATTTTTAATGGCGTTTTAATTGCACTTATTGTATATTTTGTAATCTATACGCTAAGAGAAACACCTATAAGTAAGTAAATAAGATGAAAAGTTCAATTGTTTCGGGCTTGCTTAGGAATTGCTGATATTATATAACTACGTGTAAAATCCTTATAGTAATTTGTATTAACAATATCTCTCTCAAAGTCTTCTAAGGAACGGAATATGATTTTATAATTTTTTTTTAACTTCACGCTACATCCCGCATATAGCAGGGTAGGTAGAGGGAACCTGAGAACCTAGTGTTATGACACTCCGTTCTCTTTCAACAAATCCGTTCCCTACTTTCTGCCAGATTGAGGCATTGCGTGTTGAGCGGCGGGACTCAACGCTGCGCTTTGCCTTGTTACCAAGCCCAGAAAATAAAAATACTTCATTTCCTGGAGTGGAAACCGAACCCACAACCTGTCGCTTTACAGTCGCACACTTGTGCCATGACAGGCGTTTTTATAAAAATGGAAGCCTAAAAGTTCTTTAATAATAGTTTAACCCTCAAAATCACTTGCACAAAACACAAATATATCCATTATCTTTAAAATCAGCTATAACACTGAACATATAACATGTTTCATCAAGATCTGCTCAGTAGTTTTTACGTGAAAGAATAAAATATCCATCTATCCTCACATACTAAGATATTTATAATATAGTAGGACTTATAACTTTAGGTTCTAAAGAGATTTTTAAATTTTATGATTTTTATATATAAATTTTTTGATACTTTAAAGTTTTTACAGTAAAATGTTCGAAACGACAGGTAATAAAATATATTTCCGAATACTAAAACATACACGATTAATCCGCGTAAAATATTTTCATTTAATATATTAAATATGCTTAATATTTTAACCGCCTGTCGTGGTACAAGCGTGCGACTGTAAACGCGACAGGGTCGATTCCCACTCCAGGAAATGGAATTTTTCATTTCCTGGATTTGGTAATAAGGCGAAGCGCGGCGTTGAGTTCCGCCACTCAGCACCCAATGCCTCAATTTGGCGGAAAGTGGGGAACGGAGTGTCTTAACACTAGGTTCCCTCTGCCTATCCTGCTATATGCGGGATACAGCGTGAAGCTATGTAATATATTAAATATGTTTAAACCTCAGTTATCTTAATCCATTTGTATAAAAGGCGTTTACTTAAAAGTTACACAAGCTTTAACTCTCACCGACCTAAAGGTATTTAATTGTTAGAACCGTTGTTGCCTCAGGAATTAGCTCGGACAATACGTAAATTATTGCTACACGCAGATAGTATCTGTTGGATATCTTTTATCGAGAATTGTAGATTTACAATTGTATACAATTTTAAATGTAGATTTGAACCCGTTATCTATGAGTATGCCTTCTGGGTAACATGATTGTAGTATTTGGTTATATTTATTTGTTTATTAGTATTTTTTTTTGAGTGGATCTAAGTAGACATAATTCTAATTTGTTCAATAAGTGATAGATAAATTGGTGAATAATATGTTTTTTTTGCTTTGTTTTTCTAAAGCAGGTAAAATGAAAATAATTTAAATAATCATTTCCCGAGTGAGAATCGAACGCACAACTTCTAGTGTTTACAGTCAGACGCTGTCCCATTGCGCCATAATGGCTTCAATATAGTAATATTTCTTATTTTATGTTTTAGATACTGTTAAAATATAATAAAAAATAAATAAATCACAGATTTTTAGCGAATTTAAAGTAGATGAAATTTATGTATGCTTAAAAATTAATGCATAGAAAAGTATGTTATACGTATATTTCAAACAAAACTAATTTAAACAGTTTGCATATGATATTTATTGTAATGGCAAGATTGCTGACGATGTGTTACTTGTGTACCCATTTTTTTTTACGAAAATATAATCATATTTATTTAATTTGGTCCTTTTCTAGTCAAAAAAATATTGTTCTTTTGTTAACCAAGTTCATAAAATTACGTGAGAACCGTAAGGGTGAATGTATGAGCAAAAATGTAGTAGCGATATAAAAAAAAATAGACGCTATGTCGGGAAGCCTCTTTACTAAAATTAAGCATGTGAGATACGGTGTTCGAGACATGACTAACTATACTTAGTTATGGATGTGGACGTATGCTATTAGACAATTTAAAGTCATATGCAGATAAGAATTATATTTACTTGTTCATAAAACCTGAGACCATAGAAATATTTCAAAAATTATAAACAAGGAACAAAATTAGAAAACCGATTTCAGACAAAAAGTACTAAAAAGTAAAATTATGACAGTAAAAAGTTATGCAACATATATACAAACATAAAAAAAAATATAGTCGAATTCCCCCTTCTTTTGAAATCAGTACACGGTGCATTCTACAAAAAAATATTAAATTTTAAAATATAAACAAAAATCAATTTTCAAAAAAATTAAAATTACTCTCATTCATCTATTTTTCTAAAAAGGTGTTCATGAATGATACATACACTAATATATATATATATATATATATATATATATATATATATATATATATATATATATAAATATTTATAAAACTCGATCATACTGATGTCTACTCAGTTTTTAGGCCAAGGCGACGGTGACAGTTACAAGTTTTTACATAGAACATTGGCATTTGTGTAAAGGTTAAAATTACATTCAGATCAACCAATACAAAACGCAAAACTTTGATGTCTTTGAATACAATTGACTTCATACTAGCAAAAGATGTTTAGGCAATATTCTATCCAGCTGGCAATATCTGTTAAATATAAATCATGTAATATATCATAACAGCTTCTTAATTACATGATGTTTAATGAACTTAACAGATTAGGATGGGTATATTTAAATTATTTTCATTTTTGGCTACAGTGAGCAGTTGCGTTTCGCAACTGATCATGCAATGAATTATTTCCGGCGGAAAGTAGAGAGCCGAGTGTCTTGACACTAGGTTTTCTCAGACTACTCTGCTATGAGGTATAAAACGTGAAGCTGCTTTTAGTAAGTTATTTGGCATATTAGGGTTCACTGGTGTCTTATAAGATACCAGTGAACCCTAACTGGAACTACTGTGGAACTACAGTCAGTCTTCAATATTAGTTGTTCTCGGTGTTTTTTTTAGCTTCACCCTGTATCCTGCATATAGCATGCAGGGTAGGCAGAGGGAACCTGAGAACCTAGTATTAAGACACTCCGTTCCCCATTTTCCGTTAGATTGCGTGCTGAGTGGTGGAACTTAACGCCGCGCTTTGCCTTGTTGCTAAACTCAGGAAATCAAAATATATATTCTTTGTGTTACGACATAGGAAAAATAACTTAAATCTGTCCTACTATGCGTAATATCTGTTTGTACATATGCATGTGTCGTACTGGATATATGCACGTGCACAAACAGACAAACCGAGAAACAGACAAAATTACTTTTTTCATCGCGTAATTGTTTTTTCATATACAGACACACTTTCTAAATCGATTTTTCTCAAATACATACTAGTTCCATTATCAAAAACAGATACTTATAAAAACGGAACGCATTAAAACAAACAATACCAACCTTTCTTATTAAAACTAGATACAAAAAATACAATCATTTACAAAACTTTGACAATTTCAACGCAATTGAAATGTTTAAGTTATTTTTAAGTTCTCTACTCCAAATTGCAATATAAATTCAAAATAGGGTTTAAAATTGCTAAATTTTTCCAACTTCACGTACTTATAGAAACAGACAATAGAGTTCTTTAGTTGAGGTTATTCAAATTAGTTTTCACTTCAGTAACTTAGAAAATTGTGAAGGAACTATGGCCATTAAATGCTAAGAAAATCGACTGTATCTCAAACCGCAGTGTAGCGGCTTTCTTCAATAATGATATTATAATAGAAAATTTTGGTTGTAATTACGTATTTGAGTTTCTTTTTTTTTTTTATGGATAACGGATGGCAAACGAGCAGAAGGACCACCTGATGGTAAGTGGTCACCTTCGCCCATGAACATCTAAAAAACCAGAGATGTTGTAGATGCGTTGCCAATCTACAGAATACAGATGGAAGGGTAGGACAATGTAGTAGTCCGCTATCGGAACCATCACATTTTCGGGAAAGGATGGGTGGGAAAGGGGAAAACCTGGCTTACATGCCATCGAACCGGAACACATCATAAGATATTTGGCGGTTCGTCTTTGACATGATAGTGGTCGCGAGCCAGACGGAGGACGAACCTCCTACCACCAAACAAAAGTGCATTCGATTTTGATCGATTTGGTTTTACTGTTGTTTTTAAGTAGAGCGCTTGATTTTTTTCTTTTTGTTTATTAGTTTTACACTCCGTTTTTCACTTATGGCCTGAAATCGCGATATTGACTGTTGGGCGGCAGAACCTAACGCCGCGTTTCGTATTACCAGAGCGAATAAATTAATATAATTGAAAAGTAATCATTACCCCGAGTAGAGATCGAACCTATAACTATTTGTGTTTTCATTCGGACGCTGTCCTATTGTGCGACGGCAACTCTAAAATTTTAATTATAATGATTTTACTGCTACTATACCACTTTTTTCTGCCACCACCCACACACCACACACACAAACAACCACACACGATATTTTGATTTCTGGTGGAAAGTAAAGAATGAAGGAAAAAAGTGGGTGGAGTATATTGACACTATGTCCTCTTTAACTACCCTAATAAACGGGAAAAGGCGTAAAAATATTTTAAGAAAAGCTGAAAAATAATTTTATACATGTATTTTCCTAGGGATCCCAGTAACATATCACGCCATATTTCACTTCCGGCCAATTAGACATATTGCGTGTGTGTAGCAAGTGGCCAACGCACTTTGTGTAAGAAGGCTAAAGAAAAAGAAATATTAATATTTCACACCGACTTCAAAAAAGGAGGAAGTTATAAATTTGACTGTATTTCTATGTGTGTTACCATGTAACTATTAAT
>JAKGSA010000684.1:30187-168383 GCA_033558755.1 Philaethria dido | reverse complement strand
GATAGTGGTCGCGAGTCAGACGGAGGACGAACCTCCTACCACCAAAAGCAAAATTTAAAAGAATTTAAAATTCAAAGTAATTTTAAATTCTTTTAAATTTTGCTTAGATTTTTCATGTAGTTTTTGATTTATTCGTAATATTGGTGCACTATTTGGTTCATTTTCTGTTAAGTCAGTTTTCTTTAAAATTTTTTTTGCGATTTCGGGCCATAAGTGAAAAATTTTTTCATTAAAATTTTAAATATTATTAATGTAAGAATTTTAAGTTAAAGTGGGGAACGGAGTGTCTTAACACTAGGTTCTCAGGTTTCCTCTGCCTACCCTGCTATATGCGGGATACAGCGTAAAGCTATGTAATGTAAGAATTTCTATAAGTGCGATTTAAACCCACATACCAAACTGTACCATAACAATGTAATTTTTTATAAAAATATTTATATTGTACTAAGATTGTATAAACACAAGTGCTTAAGTTAAAACAAAAACAAAAAATGAAAGTTTTGTTCAGCTTCACTTTTTTTATTTTTTCCTATATCAGAGGTTAGGCATAGATAAGTAGTGTTTTCCTTTTCCTTACGTAAAATAGATTTAATATTATCATTACCTCAAGTGATAATCGAACCTACAACCACCGTTTACAATCAACTAAGGTACCACAAAAATTTTAAAAATTTAAAATACGTTTTTATATAATAATTTGATAAAACAATAAAAAAATAGGAAACACCAGTTGGCCGCAAATCTCATGGCCTCTGAAGCCATAATGTTCGCAATCAAATCGTTCATCCACCATAACATGGGAACATCCGTACACCTCAAACCCAACGAAGGGATTCAAATAGAAATGCTATAATACATTATTCATATTAAATAATTATTTTAAAATGTTTATATTTTAAAATGTTTACTTTTGAAATAAAATTTCTCGAGGTTTTAACTTTTTTAATAATTTTTTTTTTTAGTATTACGCTGTATCCCGCATATAGCAGAGTAGGCAGAGGGCACCTAGAGTTAAGACACTCCGTTCCCCACTTTCCGGGTTTCCAGTGGCGGGACTTAATACCGCGCCTTACCTTGCTACCAAATCCAGGAAATGAAAAATTCCATTTTCTGGAGTGGGAATCGACCCCACAACCTGTCACGCTTGTGCCTCTGCGCCACGACAGGCGTTAACTTTTTTATCGTTGTATATATACCTACATACAGTTATATTTTTAGGACAGAAACTTTACTGACTTGGAACTCGAAAATAATAAATTAACATTAATTATTATAAATATTTGATTTTTTCATTTTCTGGAGTGGGAAGGTAATATGTCTAACACATGCGTTATTCTACTTAAACACTACTAATTAAAGAACACAAATCACATATGTATATATATATATATATGTATATATATATATATATATATATATATATATATATATATATATATTGTTCTGCGTAAAATATATTTATGGGTACAATAAACAAATTCTTTATATTTTTTTTAATACTTACGAAATAGATACCATGCCGTGTTCCGACTGTAAATGCGACATAGTGCTGGTACCACACAACATGGCCAAAAATATGCCGTGAATAGCTTTATTGCTCACGAAATTAACAACGTAACTACATGTACTGAATTCTAATATGAATATAAAATATATTAGTCGAAGTAAGTCGCTCTGGCCTGGTGTATGCTTAGAATGGAATCATTTTTTTTTTATGTTAATCTTCTTTAGAATTGTGTGTAACGAAAATGCGTCACTTGAAAGAAACTAGTCAACATTTTTTTATTTATCAATATAAATAATTTTTAGCGATCTACTTATTTTAATAAGTTGGGTCTCGTGAAATTTAATTGGTTTAATTATGATTCTATTAGATTTTTTTCTTTATGTGCTTTGTATCAACTGCTTATCTCTCGTAATAACTTTTTCAAATAAATAAATGTATACCATTAATGCTGAGAGATTGAGACAGAAAATATATAAAAATATTTTTTAATGTGGTACTAAATTATAAAATAATGCTTCCAACAACTCAATGTAGGACTCTTGGATACTCTATATACATATGTACATGCTTCATTCTTTTCATAGCCTTCTTTTCTAAAATTTCAATTCTGTCGTGTGAATTTGTGTACTGACCAATAACAATAAAAATAATCTAGTGTTAACATTCCCTTTCTCTCCACTTTCAACCAATTTTAGTAGCGGAATTAGCGCCGCCTTTGTCTAGTACAAGACGGGAAAACAAAAAATTAATGTAAACATTCTTTCAATCGGGGATCGGAAACCTTTACAATCATCGCGTGATTATAATCACACTGCTCCACTCGTGCCACGATGTCCTTTACATTTTTAATATTTAAATAAATAAATTAAATAATACTACGCTTTAACTCCCCTAATTATTAACGATTGAATAGACTTGTTGATTAGTTAAGAATACCCCCCCATCAAAATTCATTACAATGAAAAACAAAATAAATCGATTTAACTGTTTTATAGTAAATTAATCGATTTATCTGTTCGATTCGATTTGATTTCTATTGTCTGTTGTGTTTATTTTTTTATATTTTAAAAGTAAGCCAAAAAATTGTATGACTAAGTTTGATCCATTTATATGATTTTATTTTCCTATTCTGGTAAGATAAAGAAAGGAATTGGGTTCCAGCACACAACATATTATATCTAGAATTCAAAAAAAATCTTAAAAGCGGAGTGTATTAACAATACATGCCATATTCACGATTATATCTAAGAGAAGTATTTTTAAATGGGGGATTTATTTGTCAGGCATAATATCAGTCAAAACCTGTGCCAATGTTTATAATGAATTATGAATTAAAAGAAAAAAAATAGCTTCACGCTTTATTTCGCATAACAGAGAGAATCTAGTGTCAAGACACTCCGTTCGCCCTAGCAGAGCCAGATAATGAAAATAATTTAAATATGATTATTCCCCTGAATGGGAATCGAACTTACAGCCCCGTTTATGGTAAGACTCTGTCCCACTATGCTACGATGGCCTTATAATACAAAATCATTTACTATATGCATATATAATTATAATTTAATTTTAGGCAACGACAGATAACTATGATATAGCCAAATTCTTTGGTAAATTCGCATCAATCTATTAAGTAAATTCTCAAGTGAGTGAAGTATAGTTCATAGCACGATTCATGTCATTCACCTTACAAGTGTTAATGTGAATGGAGTATTAAGTACCGTCCAGGGATCTTTGGAAATCCCGTCTTTGTTTAGAATTTATTAATTATATGATATCATATGGCACAGTTGCTGTTAGGTTGTGGGTTCGATACCCACCCGGGGAAATTATTATATTTAATTTGTTTTAATTTTCGCTGTGATGAGATAAAGCTCGGTGTTGAGTTCCGCCCGACATTAAGACACGGAATGTCTCGATTTCGATAGAAAGTGGGGACCGGAGAGAGACAAAACGCGGTGTTGAGTTCTACCTGATCTTGAGACACGGAATGTCTCGATTTCGATAGAAAGTGGGGACCGGAGAGTCGTGACACTAGATTCTCTCTAAATAACCTGTTGGCTGCTTATCGCTGTATTATGACCAAATTACGCAAAATACATACTCATCCACCTCCACAGGTTGACTGGAAGAGATCTCTCTCAGGGATAAGTCCACCTTTGTAAACTAAAAATGTATTTATCTTTTCTAATGTATTTTTTAAGTGCAATAAAGAATATATATAATATTAAGAAATTGTATGTTATAACAATGTATGAGTTGTAAGCTTATAAGTTAATTCTATTTAAAAGCTGTATAACTGTAAAGTTTCTTTTA
This sequence comes from Philaethria dido, assembly GCA_033558755.1. Classification (NCBI taxonomy): domain Eukaryota; kingdom Metazoa; phylum Arthropoda; class Insecta; order Lepidoptera; family Nymphalidae; genus Philaethria; species Philaethria dido. The sequence continues at coordinate 164,563 of JAKGSA010000684.1, read as the reverse complement.
GATACGTTCAGTAGGTTTTACGTGAAAGAGTAATAAACATCCATCCCAGAAAGCCGATACGATATTCTAGGGTTATTCTTACGATTCAAAATGTATTCAAAATAATTTTTTGGCATTTGATTTTGCAGTTGGCAAACTTGACTTTCGATAATATTATGATTGTTGATGATGATGTTTCTAATAATAATAAAAAAAAATTAAATAGTAAATTCAATGTAAGCATTAAAGTACTTTTTGCGATCAGTAGGTCACATATTATGTTATTTTTTTAACAGTAATAAATGGCGAACAAACTAAATCTATATATGTATACTATAACGAACAAGAGACTAGAAGGTTATTGCATAAATATTTGACAGAAACAGGAATCGAATCCACAATTATTGCCCAGTAAACAATATCACACAAACTACTGTACTACCAGGTGATACATACCAAGAGAAACGCGTAATACCTACCCATATTAGAAATTAAGAAGAATTTTTCACGCTCAGACTCACCGGAACTGTTGAAAATTTTCTTCGCTTATTATTCGAATAGCTTACTAACAAAGGTACACCGGTTCCCACGACAGAGACGTTCATTAAAATGAAAAATCACTTGTATATTTTGAATTTAGATTTTGATGTTTACCGCTACTTTGTGTTTGTGATATAATATAACGTCTTTATTAGCTAGTCAGTTTTTACCGACTTCAAAAATGGAGGTTCCCAATTCGACTCCATTTTTTTATGTGTGTTACAGTTTATTTAAGTATGTGTGTGACGTATAAGTATATATTTGTGTTTGTTTATATGTCAGTTTTATGTATTTATAATAATTATTCATTTATTATTATTATTTTTTGCACTGTTTTCTGCCAAAAGTATGTCTTACATAAGTACGCAATCGATAATGGTTGCCTGTAAGAGATCACATTCAGTGATAAGGCCGCCTTTGCTTACTTACAAATCTGTTATTTTGTAATTCTTTATTTATTATTATTATTATTTAAATTTGTACTAAGTGAACCAACTTATAATGCTTCTTTTTTGAGTTATTCTTAATTTCTTAATTCACAATCGCGACCGCTGACGTGAATTCACGTCATGTAAAATTTTGTTTCTGCTTGTCGCTGACGTGAATTCACGTCATTATTTTAAGCAACAGATATTTTCAACATTGTTATTTGAAAATTTATTTTATTCTCTTTACTACTATTGACAATACAAGTTTACGGCAACCAGCTTCAAAATTTACATCATATTAAACGGTACTCAGAATTAGAAACGTAAAAAATTAGCCGGGCTCGAATGTGTTAATAATTTTACTTTTTAGTGTTACATTTGATATGGCTTTCCTTTTTTGTTAAAATTTTATTTATTTAAGTGAAACTTGTATAGAATCATTGTGATTCGAAACTCAATGTAACAAAAATGCGTCACGACGAACAAACAAACGTATGGGATTAAGTCGGTGAGAGAATGAAACAGAAAGTACATTACACAGTATTCATTTATTCAAAGAAATCATGGAAACTGAAGAATATTTAAAAAATCGAAATTGCGATTAATTTATAATGTTTATGCAAAACTTAAACTTGCAACAAAAATATTTTGTGATTGGCACGTTTAACCTATGCAGGGATTTGAACCGAAATCCTCATAAACATTTCCAAAACAGTTCCCCTAACCACCATACCATAGAGGTAATTTTTTAAGCATACCATATTACACAGTCATTAATTTCACAGTAAAATTATCATAAAATGCAACTTTTACCACAGTAATTAGCCAAGTTCTTATGGAAACTATATATAAACTAGCTTTTTTTTCTCGACTTGTATTACCAATAAGAAAACGCAAGGCCGTTTAAAAATATTTATAATTACCATAATTACTGGGCAACTGGGCTGGTTTGTTTGACTGTAGTTAACAAGTGAAATGAATTAAATACGAACGAAATTTTTATGATAGGTGTTAACCTAGATTTTTTAGGTGTAGCTTAAGTATACGAGAAATTTAAGTCCTGCTCATGATATTCTATATATTGTACTCGTACTACTGATATAAGACCATCGTGGCCCAATAGGCGTCTGACTGCAATAATGGGTTCGACTCTCATTCGAGACAACTATTATATTGAAATTATTAACATTTTTTTTAATCCTGCATATAGCAGGGTATGCCGAGGGAACCTAGAACCTAGTGTTAAGACACTCCGTTCCCCACTTTCCGCCGAATCGAGGCATTGCGTGCTGAACGGCGGAACTCAACGCCGCGCTTTGTCTTGTCACCAAATCCAGAAAATGAAAATACTAAATCTTTGCATTTCCTAGAGTGGGAATCGAACCCACTACCTGTCGAGTTTACAGTCGCACGCTTGTGTCTCTGCGTCATGATAGGCGTCATTTCCCTACATTTCCCTAGATGAAACGCGGCGTTGAGTTCCGCCGAGCAAATATCTCAAATTCGGGGAAGCGGAGAACAGAGTGTTGACGGAGTGACACAAGATTCTCATTAATTGCTATGCAGAAAAAACCGTGCTTAAGTTAATTCTTTAATCTTCGATCTTACAGTTTATTACTCTTTTACGCAAAAACTACTGAACAGTTTTAGGTGAAACTTTACAGTAATATAGATTATATATAAGAATAACACAAAAACTACAATTTATAAAGATTTTATGTAATTTAGCCATAATATAACGATAAGTATCTAGTTATTAATAAAGTACAACTTGTTTACAGGTGAGAGGACTTGCCATCAATCAAGTGGAGTGTAGAAGTGAGTGTTAAAGCTTATATTATTTTTAAGCCACATATGTTAAATAAACAACTTTTTAGGTTTATCTTAAGATTGCTTCAAGTGGTGGAAAGCTGAGAACGGAGTGACTTGGCTCTAGGTTATCTCTACCTATTTTACTATGGCGGATAAGCGTGAAACAGCATAGATTGCTTGAAACTTGTATTGGAGCTGGAATCTTAAAGCGAAGGATATAGAATTCGAATTTATATCAGGGTTTAAATAAAGTCTAAAATAATATAGGCGTTTATTTAGTTATTTAAAAAAAGTTCTTAAACATACAGTGTATTTAACATATGCCGCTAAGAAAAGTAGAAAAAGAAATGATGAAATGCATTAAATACTTTAAATGAAGTATTTAATGTTGTTTTACATCTTACTTTATCCCCCGAATACAGGATAGTCGGATATAACCTAGCTTCAAGGCACTCTGTTCTCCAATTCCTATCCGAAATCAAGACATTGTGTGTCAAAGAAACTCAACGCCGCGAGGTCTCTTATCAGAGCGAGAAAATGAATATAATTCAAATATAACCAAGCGAGTGGTGATCGAATCAACAACCATTATGTTTGCAGTCAGCTGTCCCACTGCGCCTATGACTTTCTAACTTAGTCATAGAAAAATACCATAATTTTAGCCAACATCAAAACTTTAGGAGGTTTTCAATTTGTTACTGCATATTTAACAAGTGTTATTGTATAACTTTTTACTGGGTGGACCAATTTTTATGATAGGAATCGTACTCACAGTAGCGTATTTACAGTAATTTTGTCATTTGTGTTCCATTGCCCCGCAATGGCTTTATGTATAAAAACGATCAGTAAATAAAGTGTGCTTACATAAATATGACAACACTAGACATAATCGAACAAATGTTTACAATGTTCTATTGATTTTTAAATTCATATCCACGTACGTCACTATTATAATGACAGGTGAAATTTTATCAAAAGAAAATTAACTTCAAATCAAATAAAAACGAATGACTCATAAATTATTGGTCATATCTTAATTAAATTTAAATAGAATTAGAAGTACTAGGTATCAATAAAATGATCTAAAAAGTGAAATGATTCAGAATAACTAAAAAACTACATGTCAAATCTTCACTAAGTTTAAATGAATGGGATGTTTCCTCATTCTGCATTCTCTACTGCATATATCACGGGGAGTGTTCTGAGGAGCTGTTTGACCTGATTCCTGCCGCAGGATCCTCGAACCACACAGTACGTCACAAACTTAAATATCATCCACACCATCTGGATACGTGGCATTCCAGTACTGTGCGGTTTCTTTCCATGCGCCACTGAATTATGGAATGGCCTACTTGCGTGTCCAGGTTGATACGACATGGGTACCTTTAAAAAACCCGCCTATTCCTTCCTCAAAGGCCTGCAACGCACCTGTAGCTCCTCTGGTGTTATATGGGGCCGTGGGCGGCGGGGATCACTTACCATCAGGTGACCTGAACGCTCGTTTGCCTTGTCCTTCCCACAAGAAAAAGGCAACATTAGAAGCTAGCTTGATAGCTAGCTTTTTTATATGATAGCTATTAGCTATCACCAAAATAATCACCAAATTTGGTTCACCCACTAAAAATTTATACGATAACACAAAAAATATAATGGAATTGAAAACCTTATCTTGTTTTGAAGTCGGTTAAACAATAATAACAGTACAATCAGATATAGAATACTTGTTCTATATACTGCATCCAAATAGGTGATATACAAAAACTTAGCCTTTAAAAATAATCATATGACTATTCTAGGGAAGCCGTATTGTTTTGAAAAAAAAAAAAACAAAAGCTCATTAAAACCGTATTACATTTTTACCATATGTAGATGTGTATTATTTAGTTAGAATACTGGAACCAGTACAGGTTCGATTCCCTGTAAATTTGAATGTCAATTTTCTAATTTTTTTTTATCTTCACGCTGTATCCCGCATATAGCAGGGTAGGCAGAAGGAACCTGACAGCCTAGTGTTAAGACACTCCGTTCTCTTTTCATGTTGTAAATAATAACAAATATGAAAAAAAAATAAACTAACCATTTATAGCTATATTTTCAATTTTCAATATTAGCTTATAATATTTTATTTATTATATCTTTTATTATAGAGTTATCGTGGAGTTTGATTCATTAACCAACCTGAGTAGTAAGTGCTAGTATTACATAAAAAGTAGATCTGTATGGGAGCACTAAACACGTTACACATGCTTTTTATTACTAGTTACACAAGTCCTGTTGTTGGTTGACCTTATTATAAAAGACGGGTTCTACGAGAATTAGGTATATGAAAAAAGTAGCTTCATGCTTTATCCCGTAAACTGGGTAGGTAGAAAGAACCTAGTGTTAAGTCACTCTGCTTGTCGCAATTAGATATATTATATAGTTTTTTTGACGCCTATTGTGGTGCAGAGGCTCAAGCGTGCGACTGTAAACGCGACAGGTTGTGGGTTCGATTCCCACTCCAGGAAATTGAATTTTTAATTTCCTGAGTTTGGTAACAAGGCAAAGCGCGGTGTGGAGTTCCGTCACTCAGCACGCAATGCCTCAATTCGGCGGAAAGTGGGGAATGGAGTGTCTTAACACTAGGTTGCCTCTGCCTACCCTGCTATATGCGGGAAAAAGCTTGAAGCTAAGTAAGTATATAGTTTTTTTTATTTTTACGCATTTCCGGTATATTATGCCAAAAATAATAAAGCAAAAGAGACAATATTGCGATAGATAATAGATAGAGATAATAGATAGAGACGATTGCGCGTCAGATCAGTGTCAGTAAATAATATTATAATAGGTAAAAGTTTTTTTTCTCTGTATGTATTATTCGTCAAATTGTAGAGTTAAGACTAAACGGAACTAACTTTCCGGACACTTTGGGAGTCTAGTCTAGTAATTAAATTAAAATTTTAATCTGCCACCGTGCGATTGTCAGTCATTGTCATTTTATAATAAAGATCTCAGTATTAACATTTTCAATATTTTTGGCATATTTTGTTTCCATTTTTTATACTCGTGTGGCTTTAAATTACATCAGTATCGAAAGACTTTAATACATTTATACTATACCGTGTTCATTAGAGTACAAAATGCAACGTCAAAAAAGTCTCCAAGTCTTATATTGAGTCTCGCATCCATAACATCCTTTCGTAAAAAGTTTCTACGCTTTAGTTACATACGTTATAATATTACTTTCAATGTTTAAAGTAAAAATATCAAAAGTACAGTTTGGCTGGCCATGTTTTTCACACTTTTTTGTTAGCGACAGTTGTTCTGTGACGCTCTAATTTTTGTACACGTTAAAAAACTAGTTTTTTTCTCATGAAAATGTTATATAGCTTAAAAATGATTTTCATTTTTAAATTAACGGCAAAAACTTTCTTGAGTTGTTTTATTTATACTTATCTCCTACTTTTATGCGCAAATTCAGATAGAATTTAGTAGTAAGCCACTAATTCGGTCTATTTTAAAGACGTAAGATATCGGTTATCTTCGTTTACTCTTTTTTAGATATAAATATTTTCCCAAAGTTGGCATCGAATCTAGAACCAGTAAACGCTTCCCAACGGCATCATAATAGGGTCATTTAATTTCGTAGATTACTCTTTCATAAAAAAGAAAGGCTTTGCATTATATGACTGTAATGAAGGAACTTTTTTCTTCTAAATCAACATTCTGCTGTTAAGACAAGACCCAAAGTATATAATTACATATATATGAACCTGACCCGTCCTTCTTGATTTCATGGCCTCTTTTCTGCCAAATTAAATAATATTATAGATTCTCATACTTGAAAAATGTATATATTTTAATAAGGTTGTTATTATATAAAACCTCTATAATCAACAAATTGTGGCCCACAATATCGTTTGCATAAAATTCATTAAATTTTTTCTGTTACTCTCGAAGAATAGGTTCCTTAATGCAAAAAAATCCAAAAATCCCTCCATGTCGATTTTTTGCGTCCTGTGTAACTTTGCGTTCTCTTTGGACAGTCAGGCTTTTCTTTAGCTTCACGCTGTATCCCACACATAGCAGGGTAGGGAGAGGGAACTGGAACACCTATTTTTAAGACATTCCGTTCCCCACTGACAGGCACACAACGATTAACAGTACAGTTTTACAAATATTAATTCATATATGTACTTCATGTTTAATTTTTATTGCCAGACCACACGAATTTAAGGCCAACAACAATAATATAAAATATTATCACAATCGTTTTATAATCATTAACAATAGCAATTAAAAGGGTGAAGAATTTAAATTTACATGTTTCTCTATAAAAAGTTGTTTCGACCATAGTCCAGTATTTTAATTAAGGTTTTTGCCTTATCGTGTGTTTGTAGTACTGCTTTTTCGAGGAACTAACTCCATATACGATTTACGTAAAAGTATTAAATAGTGAATGTCGCGACTGTTTTTTTTCACGTTTAAGTATATATTTTTATAAATAGATCGAGGCCAGCGTGGAGTAATGGGAGTGTGATGCAAACTCGATTGGTTGTAGGTTCGATAACCAATGGGGGGGTACGATTTTATTCAATATTTTTTTTTAACTTCACGCTGTATCCCGCATATAGCAGGGTAGGCAGAGGGAACCTGAGAACCTAGTGTTAAGACACTCCGTTCTCTTACAACAATTCCGTTACCCACTTTCCGCCAAATTGGGGCATTGCGTGTTGAGTGGTGGAACTCAACGCCGCGCTTTTGCCTTGTTACCAAACCTAGGAAATTAAAATACTAACTTTTATATATATATTGAAATTATGTTTCATAACTCCACTGTAGTGAGATAAAGCACGGCGTTGACTTGCACCACTAGACACGCAACACACATGATTCAATTTCGGGCAGAAAGTGGAGAAGAGAGAGAGTGTCTTGATATAATCTTCTCTCTGCCGGAAACTGTAAAAGGATATATAAATACTTATATAGTACAGACTACTTATAGATAAAAGACGGTAAGTATTTTATTGTGATTATATTGATATAAAGGAAATCACAAATTCATAAATTTAAAATTAAAATATTAAAAAAGATTATTTTCTTATACAATTAGCAATATATCGGATACGTTATGAGATTCCCTTCGTGGTTAAAGTTTTTGCGTTTGCTGGTTATATAAAAAAAAAAAAAATATAAGAAAATTAAAAAAAAGAATTGTGACATAATTAAAACTGTAGTTCTAAGCGTAAGCAATTATTATAAACAATTATTTTAAAAGATATATCACTCAGTTCTCTCTGCCCATTCCGTATATACAGTGTAGTCGCTAAAAGGCAAACGGGGTGCAGTGGGACAACGTTTGACTGTAAATGTGAGTGCTTGTAGGATCGATTACTGCTCAGGGAAATTATTAAATTTAGACGTCTATTTCGCCGCTCTGGTAAGTCTAAGCACAGTATTGAGTTCTGCCACTCAACACGTCGCACTTTAGAATTATAGGGACCTAAAAAAAAGTCATGATTTTGATTTTTTGCCACGAAACGACTTAAGACAACGATCTTTATCGACTTTGATTAAAACAAGAACTTAAATTTTAAATTAAAGTACAAATCTATATTGACGCTTCCCAAAAATTGTGATTTTTTAAATAGGCCACTATAATTCTAAAGGTGGGACGTAATATCGCGCACTCCTCTTAACGCTAGGTTCTCTCGGACTACGAGTACTCTACTGTGCGGGAACAAGCCTAAAAATGAAATAATATAAATAATAAATAACAAAAAAAAGCATAATAAACTAAACCAAATTAGTAGACGTCTGTATTTTCTTTGTTTTACCTTACATTTTATTCATCGCATTAATACTTGCCAAGCTAACAAAGGTATCGCACAAAACATCTGAATGGATCAAACATTGATATATTCATTATATACGATACAGTGGTAACAATTAGGATTTTTAAGCCATGTGAATGAGAATATCGTTATAGGTCACAGAGCATGGGTTAGATGTGGCATCGATTTTTGTAAAAAATAATTTAATTTTTAATATTTTGTTCGAAAGAAATATATTAAAATATGCTTAGTGTTTCTTTTTTCTTCACATATTCTTTATGATTTGCGTGCGTTCTACATTGCGTATTTTTTTTACTTTGTTATGTGTACGAGAATTCAAATAACCTCACTAGATCATACGAATAGATCAAGGATTTTATAATTAAATTATTAATATTTATTTCAAGTAATAACTATAAATAATTACTATATCAGTCGAATCTAATCAATCGAAGTCTAATCAGTCGAAGAAAATTAATTTCCATAATAATTCATGCAAAGAATGCTTTAGGATATACAACAATTTGAAAAACAATGAAATTATTCATATATTGTATGGATGTAGTATTTAGAAACGCTTACATACAAATATTTTTAACCAACTTCAAAAAAGAGGGAGTTACCAATTTGACTGTATTTTTATTATGTATTATCGCATAAATTAAAAATATACAATAGTTTCAGTTCGTCTGTAATACTGTACTTTTAGAACATTTTCTTTTAAAGTCAGTTTTCATTTTGTTAAAACTAATAGTATACCTTATTTCTTTATTAATACAGATTAAATTTGGGAAGAATTCGTCACAAAAATATTTACCCATAAAAAGCATTTCCTAATATACATTGCCCTTAGTCAGTCCCTTGACAGACATTCCTCACGAAGCGTTCAAACGTGTTATGCCTGCGATTTTTACAGGATCAAATTTGAAACTTTATTTGTTCTTTTTTAGTTTTATTATTAGCAATTTTGTGAAATTATCTATATAAGGAGTCATTTTTAAAAGTATTATTGTAGCTAATCGAATATATAATGGCAGCTAAGTACTCACTTAGCTTGCTTTCAATTATTTTGAGACCATCGCGGCGCAGTGGAACTGCGTCTGACTGTAATCAAGATTGGTTGTGTGTTCGATTCCTACTTAATTAATATTTAAATTATTTTCATTTCTCCGCCTGGTAAGACAAAGCATGGCGTTGATTTGTATCACTTTACACATTCGATATCACAAATTCGGTCGAGAAGCGACAAACAAAGTGTCTTTGACACTTCGGCTTCATTTCCTTTACTGTCCTGGTAAAGATAAAGCGTGAAGCTGTTCTTTTTTTATTTTATAGTAATTTTATAAAAGATCAAAGAGGATTGTTTTACCGAAATATATATTATAGTAGTCCCCCGATTGGAAAACGAACCCACAATCAATCGCGTTTTAAACGACGCTGTGCCATTGCTCAAGATGGCCTCCTCATTTTTTCTTGTACTTTTAACTTCACGCTGTATCCCGTACAGCAGGGTAGGCAGGGGGAATTTGAGAGAATTCCAGTGTTAAGACACTCCGTTCTCTTCTAACAATCCTGTTCCCCCACTTTCCGCCAGATTGAGGCAAAAATTTACTATTTTGCGTATTGTAATATTCTTTCTTATTTTCCTTTTCCCAATCAGTTTAAATATCATAAATATATATATATATGTCCCAAAATTAATTAAATGTTATTATTATTACCTATTAAACATTCATTATTTTTAACTGTGAACATTTTAATCAAATCTACGATTTCCATTGTCTAAAAACCATGCTCTAAATTCTATTCAGTTAAAAATTAAAGAAGAAATAAAATACCTACAACTTTAATGCGCCCGAACGGTAACTCCATTTTGAAGTAAACCGAATACTTTTAGCACGCTATACTTTTTAAATAACAAAAAACTGAATAAAAAACCGCTAATGGACAAAGTAATATTTAAAATGCTGAAAAAATTCGTCAACTGCTAATTTTTTAGCATTAATTTTACGTTTTTGCTATGAATATATTTTTTATACGATAGTTCAAGCTTTAGATAGATAGAGAAAGTGATATACCATTCAAGTTTTCATATTTTTTGTTTAAGAAAGGCAAATCTATATTTTTATTCGGTTTTTGCCAATTTAGAGATATCTGAGGTCATTGTGACGCAGTGAGGCAGCACTTGACTGTAAATGCGATTGGTTGAGGGTTCGATTCCCACTCGAAATATTTTTGTTGTTTTCATTTCTCCGCTCAGACCAAACAAAGGGCTGCGTCCAGTTCCGCATTCAATATGTCGTATTCGGGCGGACTATCATGCTATGCGAGGTAAAGCATTAAGCTGCTTTTGTTTCTATAAGCACCTCATGCTGAGTCTTGATATTGTCAGTTGTTCAATAGTTAGTAACGCCTGTCGTGGCGCAGAGGCACAAGCGTGTGACTGTAAACGCGACAGGTTGTGGGTTCGAGTCCCACTCCAGGAAATGTAAAATTTAGTATTTTCAATTCTTGGGTTTGGTAACAAGGCAAAGCGCGGCGTTGAGTTCCGCCACTCAACACGCAATGCCTCAATTCGGCGGAAAGTGGGGAACGGAATTGTTGAAAGAGAATGGAGTGTTTTAACACTAGGTTGTCTGATTCCCTCCGCCTACCCTGCTATATGCGGGTTACAGCATGAAATTAAAAATAAAAAAAGTATTAAGTTTCATACGTATAAATAATTTCCTAGTAAATTCTTTAATACAATACGTATGAGATATATAGATAAAGCACGGCGTTCAGTTTCGCCATTTAAAAGGCAATTTCTTAAATTCAGGCGGAAGACAGAGAATAGAGTTTCTTGACGCTAGGTTCTCTATGTCTACCCTGTACGATAAGAAACGTGAAGATACAAAAATCAACACGCAACTTTCCTTTAAGCAGAATGTAAAAAAAAATACACAAATTTACAATTTCGAAAAATAATATTTTCATACAAAATTCTAAAATTTAAAATCGTTGACTTTTAACAAAACCTTTTTTCTTAGCAACTGACATTACTGCCATTATGTTTATCGTGTACTCGCGTGCTCTGTTACATTTTAGACCATGTCTGAGGCCATGCTAACAAAGTAAAATTTTCCACGTAAGGTGTTATATACGATGGTATTTTTGATCCGAGTTGTTTTTAAAAAATTAGGTTTTCGTTATACTAGCTGTATCTCGTGGCATCGTTTGCGTGGACTATAACATTTTAGATCCCCCTTTTCCCATTTTCCATATGATTTCCAAAAAATACTCTTTTAGAGCTCCCCTACTATCAAAAACTTGGAATTTCAGCTTTTCTACGGTCTGTAGTTTCACCTGTACGCTGTTTGTCACTCGGAAATACAAGCGTTTTTTAATTAAAAAAATAATATTTTGTTAAAAAGAATATTGTCTTAGCTTCATGCCACTCTGCGTATCAATGAGACAGGAGAGGAGATCTAACAGTAGAGCACTTCGTTTTCCTTTCTGTGCTATTTCGAGACATTATGTGCTGTGTGGTAGAACTCAACGCTACCTTTGGCTCGCAACAAGGTAGATGAGGTATATTTTATTTTGGAATACAAGCATTTATCGAGATGGTATAGAATCAGGAAACCATCCGTGTTTAGCTACGTTACAACAAAAAACGTTTTTAATTACCATATTTATAATATTTCAAAGTTTTGTTTTGCAATTATGCAATAGTTAATGATAAAAGAAATTTGTTTTACATTTGTAAAAAAACTATCTAGTTTATAACATAAATAGGTACTTATTTATAAATTGATTATTGTTAATTTACATTACTCTACTATAGATGTCCAATTATGATTAAAATAACAGCTAAAATAAGATTTTCTTTGACAATGGAAGACAAGAAAATTTTAAAAGGTATTTTTTATCAAACAATACAATTGCCTTCAAAAACACCATAAAACCCATTAGGTGAACGTAGCCCATCAACGTACGTCATGCATTTACGTAAGCCAGTTACAGTCTTCATTATCAGTTAATCTTCATTAATTTGTAATTTTCAGCAAATGCACGAGTCTCTATAACATACACATATACATAGCTTCACGCTGTATCCCGCATACAGCAGGGTAGGCAGAGGGAAAGTGTTAAGACACTCCGTTCCCCACTTTCCGTCGAATTGAGGCATTGCGTGCTGAGTGGCGGAACTCAACGCCGCGCTTTGCCTCGTTACCAAGAAATGAAAAATTCCATTTCCAGGAGTGGGGACAAAATCCACAACCTGTCGCGTTTACAGTCGCACGCTTATGCCTCTGCGCCACGATAGGGGACTCTATAAAAAATATCTAAATAATATACTTAATATTAATACAATTTAAACTTTTATTTTTCTAGTGTCATCATCAACTCCTGACGTGATTGATGACTATGTGATTGTGTGAAAAGTATACTTTTCCAAAACAAAGGATAAGAATTTTACTGTAGTAGGATTCAAACCTACGCCTCTTGGAAAGCGTCTAAGCGCTTTAGCGAATACTATACGTTCTTGTCGTTATTATTGAATTCTTATTTAGTCTCTAGTTATATATATTTTTTTATTACTATGTGAATATTTTAAAATATATAAGAATTTTTACATCGGTCCAAATGTTTTTGAGTTATCGAAGAACATATAAAAAAGAAAACAGATTTCCTTCTGTTTACGAAGTCTATATAAAATATATCTATATTTTCTACTTAATTACCATGTATACCATGTTTCTTTAATAGGCTAAATCAAATATTGAACGCTTAAGCGGCCTTGCGAGACCGATACTATAGTATACTCGTACAATGCTGGACAAATTTTACTACCATGGACTCTGGGAATAAGGCCTCCATTTGTCATAAAGTACAATGGCCATTGAAATACAACATGAATATGCATACATTGTGAATGCCTTAATAGTTGCCAGTTTATTTGAGAAATTATGTCTAAATATATATATATATATATATATATATAATTATATTTTTATATATGTGCTTGTCTGTTCGTTTATGACTAATGGCTTGCCCTGGTTTCACCTGAATACTACAAACTCTAATAGTATCGAGGTAAAGAACTATCTTTTAAATTGCTTCTTTTATAGCTAAATAAGTCGTTTCATTGTTCATTTTATAACCAGTTTGCTTTTAGGATCTACTTACGTAGGTTTTTATATTTTTAATTTATTTAGTACTGTAATTAATTAAAGGCTAGACAAAGACGACATGCCTGAGTGGCTTCTTCGGTCATGCCATTCCGTTTTTCAATTTTCAATTTGAAAGCTTATGAAGTTTAACTCCGCACTGGGTTTCATACTTCCAAAAACATCAATATTATTTATATAAATATTCTTTAGAGACATTTAAATCCACAATAATAGCATAGAGCGACTACTGTATTCATTTTTCCCTTTTGAAACAGAACGTATTCTTCAGTACTTGCTTTGAATAAATTATAATTATTAGAAAGTAACTAAGAAGTTAATATTCCCACGCCTCGTCGTTGACGCTAAGGCGTGAAGGCTGGATCTAATTACACTGACAAATAATCTTACTAAACGCTTGGAGTCTACTGATAAATGCTCATAGTACAGGAGACAAGTATATCAAGCTATAAGGAATACATTAACGTCTGTCGTGGCGCAGAGGCACAAGCGTGCGACTGTAAACGCTACAGGTTGTGGGTTCGATTCCCACTCCAGGAAATGGAATTTTTCATTTCCTGGGTTTGGTAACAAGGCAAAGCGTGGCGTTGTGTCTCGTCACTCAGCACCCAATGCCTCGTAAAGTGGGGAACGGAGTGTCTTAACACTAGATTCCTTCCGCCTACTTTGCTATATGCTGGATCTAGCGTGAAGCTATGTAATAAAATGTACTAAATACCAAAATTATTACAAAGAACTCAAAATGTACTGTCAGGTCCTAAATAAAGTTTAAATACTACTTTAGAAGCACTAGCTATAAAAAAGTATCATCAAAATTAACACCCAGTAAAAAACTATGCGCTAGCACACTCTATTTTTTTTAACTTCACGCTGTATCCTGCATATAGCAGGGTAGGCAGAGGGAACCTGAGAACCTAGTGTTAAGACACTCCGTTCTCTTACAACAATTCTGTTCCCCACTTTCCGCCGAATTGAGGCATTGCGTGCTGAGTGGCGGAACTCAATGCCGCACTTTGCCTTGTTACCAAACCCAGGAAATGAAAAGACTAACATTTCCTGGAGTGGGAATCGAACCCACAACCTGTCGCGTTTACAGTCGCACGCTTGTGCCTCTGCGTCACGACAGGCGTTATATATATCTCTTCTATATATATATATCTCTCCTTTTTTTTAAAGTCGGTTAAAAATAAAGTAGCTATTAAAATGACATGACAGCTTCTAGCCTACATTACAAAGCGTCACCCATTCATAATTATGTACGCAAACAAAAGGCTTCCCATTTCATTGTTTAGAACTTTTTTTATCTAAAAGGTACATTTAAATATGCGTTAATTATTGAATTGCTTTTAGATTTGTTTACAGCTATATTTTTATTTCCACAATTTTATAGATAAAAAGGTAGATAATGAAAGATGATTTAGAATGAACATATGAATATTGGTATAATGGTGGTAGCAGTTCCCAATGGCTTACCTTTGGGAATTATACTGCAAAACATTTTCTTTGCAGCTTAGTAGATTAGGCTAAAAGAACACAATGTCTGTCACTCCGTTCTCCGCTTTCTATCCGTTCAAATCTAAAACACTGTCTGATGAATGGAGAAACTCAATGTAGCTGTCTTAATAAAGCGAGAAAATGAAAATAAATATTATTACTTCCCCGGATGGGGATGGAATCCACAATCACGTATTTACAGTCGGTTCTGTCTCAAAATCAAAATCAAAATATTTTTTAATCAAGTAGGCTATTACAAGCACTTTCGAATCGTCAATTTACAAAGGTGTCAGTAGTGTCTCACTGTGAAGGTATCGATTTTTTTTTATAAAATTTACCCAAGTGGGAATAAAACTTAATTTTATCGCGTGTAGTCAACCACTGTGCTTCTAAGCCACTGTAGACTTCTTAGTAATAAATAAGCGACGCACTAAATCTTGTGTAACAAGCTACTACAAGCCTATGGAATCAGTATGGTATGGTTCATTGCTATCGGTATCGTATGGTTTATATTGCGATATGTAAAATAGAAGCATACAGTCAATTTGTTAATTTTTGACTCATAAATACGTAAAATTTATGAGGACGTATGTATGATTGTCACTCTTTCACGCAAAAAATATCGAACTTTAGATTGATGATGTTATGTGAGAAAATTTTCTTCTCTACTGAGAGAAGAAATATTGAAACGTTTCTACTATCTATACCTGATAATTGTGCGTTTTAGGTGTTACAGTATTACACAAGTATTATTACTACTTCATATACTATGTGTATATTACAAATATTAATGTTTTTATTTACATTCGCGATGTTATTATGAATTGTCTGGCTGCCCGTGATACCTATGGGATCGATATTAGGATCAAATCCTAATATCATGGGTATGAATATTGTCACTTAGCAAGTAATGTGTCGTTCACTTTAAGGGATTACGTGAGAACGGAGTGTTTAAACACTAATTACTCTCTCTAGACTGTAGGTAATGTAGGAGAAATGTGAAACTAAAATAATTAACATATACATACATAGCTTCACGATGTATCCCGCATATAGCAGGGTAGGCAGAGGGAACCTAGTGGTGAGACACTCCGTTCCCCACTTTCCAATAAATTGAGGCATTGCGTGCTGAGTCGCGGAACTCAACGCCGCGTTTTGCCTTGTTACCAAACCCAGGAAATGAAAAATTCCATTTACTGGAGCGGGAATTGAACCCACAACCTGTCGCCTTTATAGTTGCACGCTAATGCCTCTGCGCCACGACAGGCGTTGAATAAAATAATTAAGATTTAATAAAAAAAGACAAACCGACTACAATCAAATGCCCTAAAACTATTACGTATAACTCAAAAACTACTTAACCTCAACTAAATTTATATGCGACAATCAGAAGCACTAGCTATTATATAAAAAAAGGATTAAAATTGATCATTTTTTTACATCTTTCAAACGGTGTAAATACGTTCAGATTATTACGTAATAACAGTATATAATGAATCCAATAAATCTATGCAATCGGCGAAAGGACGAAATTTGGTTTACATGAGTGTTTTATAATTTACTAGCTCTTCTAGTCTTCTTTGAAGTTACATTTAGTGTGAAGCAATTAAAAGTTAGTTTGGATTTAGTAAATAAGTCATTATTGATAAGAAATTTATCAGAGCGCAGTCTCTAGGCTCTCTCTGCCTACCTTGGTAGTAAGGAAAAAACGTGATATTAATACAAGAAAAAATTAATGCTGATAATAAAGATTTTCAAAATGGCAATAATAATTAAAATTTATTAAAAAAAAAATCGACTTTAAATAAAATAAACTAAAAAGTAACATTATTTAGATACAATTCAAGAACTATTCCTCAGATTCTCACTAAATTTAAATTGAAAAAGAATCATAAAAAGTGGTTCATCCTGTAAGAAATACAATCGAATTCATAACCTCTTCTTTTCTGGAAGTCGGTTAAAAAAGCAGCTTCAGTCAATGTATCGGTAATTACTTATTTAGGGGGAAAAATTATTCTTTTTTAACTTCACGCTGTATCCATTGCACGCTTCATGCTATATGCGATAGCAGGCAGAAGCAACCTGAGAACCTAGTGCTAAGACACTCCGTTCCTCACTTTTCACCAAGTTGAGGCATTGCGTACTGAGTGGCGGAACTCAACACCGCGCATTGCCTTGTTACCAAATGAAAATGCTACATATTATTTAATTTTTACATTTCCTGGAGTGGGAATCGAACCCACAACCTGTCGCGTTTACAGTCTTACGCTTGTGCCTCTGCGCCACGACAGGCAAAAAAAAAATGTTAAATTGCTAAAAAAACTAATACAAATGACGCTTGCTTAATAATACTTGCATCGCCATCTGTCTATTCAACCCTCATATTGACTTATTACGGGATTTCCCGAATGTACATAGGTACATCGTTGTATTCGCAATAATGCCATATCGATTTATGTTAAAATACCTACCCCACGTGGGAGTGTTCACAGAGGGTTGTTGGTTAGGTGTATTTTACTGTTGCTAATAATTGGATGGGTTTAATTATAGATTTATAAAGTTAAATAAATTTACTATGGAAATCTAAGACGTCTTTATGCCAAAAATATTTAGTTTTAAGGATATGTAATTTTATTTATACTTTTGGAAATTTCTTATTAGAATTTTTATATATAAAGCAATATACTTATATACTAGCTTGTGCCCACGAAGGTACGTAAAAGAAATGCACAAAGTAATTTACGAATAGTTTTAATGGCTTCACGATAAGATTGACTTGGCTGGAGTTATTATGCCTACTAACTATCTACAATAGGTAAAAATGTTAAAAAAGCTGATCTTTTTCAATAATTTCAATATTTTTTACCTGAAAGTGACTGTCTATCTGTTTGTTTAAGTATGCAAATATATGTTTTACAGCTAATCTGCTGAGCCGAAATCCTATCATTGCGAGTTGAGCGACGAATCGGTTAATCTTAAAAAACGGGGTAATGAAAATAATGAATCTATATCGAGTAGGAATCGAACTTACAACACGTCGACGCTGTTATGCGCCATGACGGCCTGAAATAATGTTAAAAAGTTAGCTTCTGCTTACGACTTCATATGCGTGGCGTATTTATAAAAACAAATCGATATGAATTTTACACTCTATATTCTTCTGATATATAAGCTGCATTACTTCAAACTTTCGTTAAAATCCCTTGAGTTTATGCATGAAAGAGTATCAAAGAACCATATATCATCACATACTTTCGAATTTATTTAGTAAGATAAATGAAGCTAAGGAATGAAGATATACATATATGTATATAATTCTTAGTCTTTGTTACATTTATAAAGAGTAACTTTTCCCCTTTCCCACTCATCCTTTCCCCAAAATGTGGTGGTTCTGATAGTGGACTACTACATTGTCCCCCCTTCCATCAGTATCCTCTAGGTTGGCAACGCATCTACAACATCTCTGGTGTTGTAGATGTCTATGGGCGAAGGTAACCACTTACCATCAGGTGGTCCTTCTGCTCGTTTGCCGTCCGTTATCAATAAAAAAAAAAAAAAAAACTTTACTTCTACATACAATTTAACTTAAGAGTTTAGATAGAATTAACATTTGTTAGTTAATGTAAATTTATGTTTGGTAGTCGTGTTTTGTACACGGAAAGGTCAATAAATCGATCGGCGCAGTAACCTTTGTATACCTGCTTAATTACAAGGTAAATACAGTCACTGCTATCTTGTTTGTATCATTTTCTTAATTTCCTTTGTATTAGTAGTATAATAAGTAAGATTTTAACTAAAAAGAAAACCGACCTCAGATAAAATGCAATAAAAATTATAATTATTACGCATAACTCAAAAACTACCCCTGACAACTTAACGAAACGGGACTCTATCAAAAGCACTAGCAATCTTATAAAATGTCAGAATTGGCTCACACAGTAAAAAGTTATACGGTAACACATATAAAAAAAAACATACACACGAATTGAGAAAACCCTTCTTTTTTTAAATTCAGTTAAAAATGGGACAAGTTGCATAAACATCGGCTCTTTCGTCAAATCGTTGATGTTATTTTGTTTTTTCAGCATTACGCTTTAACCCGCATAATAAAGTAGTCATAGAGAACTTAGTGTCAAGACACTCCGTTCGCTCCGATCGAATTAAAGACATTGCAAAGCTCGTTAAGTGACGAAACTCAACGCGGCTATTTGTCCAGAGCAAAAGAATGATAATAATTTCTAATCCCAGCGCAAATTTTTATTGCGCAAATTTTTATTGCGCTGGGGACTGGGCATTTAGGTGCTTTCTGTTATTTTTCTGTATTTTTTAATTAAAGATTAGGTGTCGTCTAACTGATAATTTTTGTATAATCTATTTTTTACTCGAACATACTCGTATGTCTAACTTTCGCAATACGGTACATAAATATTAAAAACAGAAGTAGTTAGGTACGCTTACATTTTCACACGATATAATATATTTTAAACATAAAAAATATCTATTTCAAAGCTAACATAATTGCATAGTTAAAAGCATTTACAAATAGTTGTTAGTATGCATAGATAACAAATAATGGAAAACAGATAACTTATCAGTGCTAAAAAGTATTGCCTCATATCTGCCTAAGGAAGTAATGTATGTAGTTGAAAGAAGTAGCGGGCTTGTAATAAAAAGTCTTTTTAAAATAGACTTCTTCTATGACAATATTGACTTTAATTATATTGACAATACATATAGATTAAGATCCCATGAACCGCCAGACTTACCTCATAGTATAAAAGCCTCATAGTATGAAAATTTCTCTGTGAGTGTATCTGACAGAGGTAAGAACGATCAGCAAGTATGGAATTTGGGGTGTGGTTGCTTCAGGAGATAATAGATAAATAGTAAAGCATAAAATAGTTCCTATTTATGTATATATGTATTTTTCCACGGAGAAGGTTTGTATAATATGCTCATTGATTCCACTCAATGCCACTCAAATGTGAAGCTGCAAAGTAGCAACTTCTGCCCCGTTCAACCAATTGTCATGAAAATCAGTATGACCATGTATTTTTACACAGAGAAATATATAAAAATGAATGTTTTATACAGACAGTATGTCATCGATGAACTCATTTTTTTTCTTAAATTTATTTTAGTTGTTGGCATAGCAACGCGCGCCGGGTACAGCTATTCAATAATATTTATCGAATTTAAATAAATGTAGGAAGATTGTAAAAATTCTTTAAAAAAATCTTTTAATTTTTGATTGTTAAAGTTATTTTTTAAGTCATAAATTAATAAAGTTTTCATTTTCTGTATTTTTTTTAAAATAAGCACATTAGCGGAGCATGAAGCTGTAAGAATTTAAACATATTTCCTGCAATCTATATATGCGATTTTTGTTTGGTGGTAGGAGGTTTTCGTCACTCAAATCTGGCTCACGCGACACTATCATGTCAAAGACGAACACTTAAAATATCTTATGATGTGTTCCAGTTCGATGGCTATGCGCCAGGTTTTCACTTTGCTTTCACCCATACCCCCAAAATGGCCAGGGTGGTTCGTAGCGAGACTCACACTACGTTTATCCTCCCTTTCAAATACATAACATCTCTAGGTTGGCTTAACGCGTCTGGTATCTCTTTGTATTTGTAGATGTTCAAAGCTGGGCGACAATTGCGGCTTACTTACCATCAGGCGGTCCTTCTGCTTTCCGTTTTGTAATCCAGTACATCATAAAAACTAAAAAGCAGTGTTAAGTCACTCGGTCACTGGTGACTACGTGATCAGTCACTAGCACATATTGATACAACACTATTTAATTACCGTTTTCCCTGATTTGAGTGGCACTTCCGAACGTACTAAGCGTTTCGTTTGTAACGCCAATGAGTACAATTATTTGCACCGCAATACATATTGTACCTGTTAAAATCACATGGCACGCGCCGCTGCATCTCAGATGAATCTCTGTTGGGCTTATGCGGATCGCGTTAGTTCAAGTAAATAAACCCATTTCCGTTTTATAATCGATTTTGATGTAGTTTCACACTTTTTTTTACCACAAAAGTAGAGAGAGTAGTCCTGAGCCTAGTATCATCCGTTCTTAATTTTCAGAAATTCGAAACATTGTATTAAGTGAGCTGAGCACCAACGCCAAAGCCGGAGTTTACATTTAAATATAATTATTGCCCTGTGGTACAGAGTCGAAGACCCAATAACAAATGCGGCTTAGAGCACGTTGTCCACGCACACTTTTCAATCCCCTCCGCTGCTGGGGAAATGCCTGCAAGGAAGGCGGGTATCCGTGTGCCTTACACTTTATTTTATTTTATCTTCACGCTATATCGCATATGGCAGGGCGGGTGGAGGGAACCCGAGGAGGGAGAGCCTAGTGTTAAGACACTTCATTCTCTTTCAATATTTCCGAACCCCACTATCCGCCAAATTGAGGCATTACGTGTTGAGTGCCTTACTTTGAGAGTTGTTTTTTTTTCATAATGATAAAAATAACTGTATAATAAAGTACCTAAACAAGAGTTATCCCTAGATAATATGCGTTTTCCGGGTACCTCTCGTAAGCGCTGTAGTAATCAGCCAAATTTCACGCAAAGCTGTCACGCCTTGCTTAATCAAGTAGAGCGACGTCGTTTCAAATCGATTGTATTGGCAGAATTGTAAAGAAAGTAAAATTACTTGTAACACAGGTTATTTACTACACTACTAATATATGCATATTGGTTTTTACTTGCTTTATTATGTACCTATCTTTTTTTTTTTTCAGCTTCTTCCTTTTTCCACATGAGTGGGGTAATCAAAAATGTTAGTAAATTTCCTGTAGGACTGAAAACTTTTAGCTTAATTGTTTGATGCAGAAAGTGCTTGTAATGGCCTATTTGAGATAAAATATATTTTTTATATTTTTAGCTTCACTTGTATTACATATAGCAGGGTAGGCAGAGTGAACCCTAAGGAGCTAGTGTTAAGACACTCCGTTCTCTTTCAACATTTCCGTTCCCCACTTTTCGCCAGGATCAGTCGTTTCCATTTTTCCCGTCAGATTCGTCACGATAGGTACTGAGTAGCGGAATTCAACGCCGCGCTTTCTTTTCCTCATGTTATGCGTATAAACTCCAGAAATGTAAAATTTTGTAGTATTTTTCATTTCGCTGGGGCTTGGTAATAAAGACGAAAGCCTTTGCGTTGAGTTCCGCCACTCGGCGTAATGCCTCAATTCGGCGGAAGAGGTGGAGGAATGGAGCTTTGCCAGCATTGGGTTCTCCAGGCCCTCTGCCTACCACTTTATACTCTGAGATACTAACAGTGAGAAAAAAATAAAATATTATACATATATAGGGGAAAAAACATAATATTCGAGCAAGAATCGAACCTCATCCATTCACGCCAGCACAATTGGGGCATCAAGCACTACACGGCAGGAGTTAGGTTTATTTAAATAAAATAATAAAATATTTAATTGTCATTTAAATATAGCAGGGGCAATCGAAAGATTTATGTCAGATAATTACTGCCTTAATTTTAATTATTGTTTTTTGTTTTTTGAGAATAACTGTTGATTATTGTAAGATTTATTTTTTAAATATATGAATATATAAATGTACTTTTTCTTGTGTATCACCAAACAAAAACTAGCCGCTGAATTGTTTGCGGGGGTTGGGGCCACGATTCCCTCCGCTGCGAGTGAGCGCCGTAGAGGCAGGAGTATCAGTAGTTTAGTGGTAGGAGGTTCAGTCCTCCATCTGGCTCTGAGCCCTTCACTCATGTCAAAAGACGAGACCGCCAAATATATTATGATGTGTTCCGGTTCAAATGACATATGAAGCCAGGTTTCCCCTTTCCACCCATCCTTTTCGTAAAAATAACTTACAGTTTAGTAAAAAGGGGGTTGTAATAATTTAATAGAATTTAGATTCTGTTTTTAATTATACTTAATCATTTAAAAAAACTTATTTTTTTTTACGAATCTCTTACAAAGAGATTTTAGCCATTTTTATTATAACGGCACCAATTCGAGATGTAAAAAATGTATAATAATTCCCCTTATTGGAATCAAATCCTCTACCCATTGCACTTGCGGTCAAATGCACTGTCCACCGATAGCCCCCTCTCTCCCTTGAATTAGCTGCCTTACATACATAGCTTCACGCTGTATACATCCCTATGTATAACTTGGGGTAAGCAGAGGGAACTAGTGTCAAAGACCTCCGTTCCCCCTTTTCCATAGAAGATTATTGTGGTATTGCATGCTGAGGTGAAAAGAATTGGAACTCAGCACTTGCCTTTGCCTTGTATCACACCCAGATGAAAATGAAAAATTCAATTTCCTGGGTGGGTAGCATCGAGCCCACAATCTGTCAAATTTACAATCACACGCTTATTGCCTCTGCGCCACGACAGGCTTTAAAATTATTTGTATTATATTAGCAAATAGTCTCTTAAGGGTAGTCTTAGACTTACCTTATATATTTACAATTGACCTAAGTTAAATAATGATAACACTTAAATGGTACAAGACATTTGTGATATCCAGCACTGAAGCCATTACAGACACCGTTGAAAAGGCAACGATTCTTGGTGGCAGCTTATATAAACAGAGGTACGAGTTAAAACACCTCGTCTTGCGCCGGTACGAGTTGCGACATTAACTTCTAAAGATTTATGGTGATAGGGTTCTGGAGATAAAATTGACTCAAAGCTTGAAAACTAGACCGTCTGTTTAAGTTCTGTTCCTGTCAAAAGCGTAGCTAGATATTTTTATTTTTAGTTTTTGTATTGTTTTATTATTTTTATTTAAACTATTTTATTATCATCACTTAGATTTATAAGTTCATAAGCGATGTGAATTCTTTGTTTAGCCAGAATACTTTTTTGATTAAAATTTATCTTTGTTAAGCTTGATTCATATATCTAAGTATTCTAGGAGGCATATTCATTTGAGATAATTTTTCTTTTGATTTTTTTGTACTTAGCAAAAAGGGAATAAGAAATATCTGCAAATAAGAAGAAAATGAAAAAATAGGATATGTTACATAAAACCTAAAGCCATCTTGAGTGGTTGAACGGCACGACTATTTGTAAACGCCGATGGTTTGCGAAGTACGATTCCCATTCAAGGAATAATTATACGCATAAAATTTTCACATTTCTACTAAGATACTTTCCGTATAATTTTTGAAGCCGTTGATTTCAAATATGCTTTAGCGCACCGCTATGCCTCAAAGTCTTATGTTTGTTTATATCCAGCTATCTGGAATAAATACAGAAACGCAATAATCATTTTTATACTTTGTAACTGTTTTTCCCGTATTTACATGAAAGCACTTATGGTGGGCCCACAGGAAACAAGTCACGGAATTGGCAAGATAATACGCCCACGGTGATAGGGTTTGGATTATCCACGATATAATAATTTGTAGCGCAATATAATATTGTAGATACTTCAAAATTACATGCCTTTCTTCTAACTAGTACATCATTACCTATGAAATTCTATGTTTGGCAGTGACACATGTAGTTAATGAAAATACAGTGTTTATTGTACGTGAAATTTTAAATGTAGAAGTACGTAGTAATAAGGATTATCCGTTTACTTTACAAATTAGTGCCCATATAAAAGAGACGATTCGTTTTCTGGGTTTACGGTAACGCGGCGTTTGAGGTTCCGCGCCTCTCAGCGAATGGAATTGTTGAAGAGGTGGAGTGTCTTAACACTACAGGTTATAGGTTCCCTCTGCCTACACTGCTATATGTGGGGATATATCAAGGGAAGTAAAAAAAAAAAAGTTCAGACCGATTCTTTATTGCATCTTCAAAATTATTAATGCTTACAAAAGGAAGAGTACATTTGAGATTGTTGTTATTGACGTGTTAAGAAAGAAATGACAATAACTATAAACATTCTTTCGAATAAAAATTAGACCAGTATTCATTATTTAAAATCAATCCGGCACGATTGCGCCGGTGACATTTGTCTAGGTTAATTTCTAAAAAACCATTTCTGTTGTAATATGTACGAGAGTACAGGTACATGAAGTAAAACAAGAAATTAATTAATAAGTGGTTAGTTAATAATTTATGATTTAACGTGTCACACACTATACCGGCAGTACTACTTCTGCCTAAATCATTTATATAATACTAACTTTGCTGCGGCGGTTTTAATCTGCTTGCTTCAATATTGTCAAATCCAAGGAATTGCATCTTGGGATAAAGTGTCTGTTTGCCGTTTGCTGTGGGTTCGATACCTACTCCAGGGAATATTTATATTATTATTTTTCTATTAAAATAAGAAACCCTTCAAAATTTCAAGCGGGAAACAGATGGACGAAGTGTCTTGACACTAGGTTTTCTAAGATTATGCTAAATGGGAAAAGTCACAAAAACCTTAAAAAAGAATAAAATATATTAATAAAAAAAAACATATCACAGCCTTAAAATGAGAGATCCCACGGATTTGCTTAAACTTTCGGAAATCTTTTTTGACTGAAAACTTGTATTAAAATACATAATGCAATGCATATGCATACATGCGAAAAAAATGAAATATTTTTGAGACTGCACGATATTATTGTAATCGACTAAACTTAGAGACAAATTAAGGTTTAACAGCCAGCCCAACTTAAGTACTGAATAAAACTACCTATAATAATTCCTTATCAGAGAGAATTATACTTTTATATATTTTTTGGCTTCCCTGAATTGAATCCGCACATAGCAAAGATGAAAGCAGGGAACCTGAGGAACCTGGTGTTAAAGACACTTTCCAATTTCTCTTGTGTTCCACGTGACCAGTCCCACAACGCCAAAATAACCAGTTCCCCAACCGTTATATGAAACAAACATACAAACATACACACCTACTTTATTAAGGATATCAAAATCAATAAAATTAATTCATATTTACCAACAAACTGTGTATCGGCGTCAAATTATAAATATATTCATCGACACTTGTCTCTACGTACATGAATTTGTCATAAGCGCGTTAAGTTATTATTCAAGTCCATTCTGAGACTGGTTCGGAAGATTGTTAGTTATTATACAATATTTTACACCCACAGTAACGTTTAGAATTACTATGATGTATGCAAGTGAGTATTTATTGCAGTGTGTATGTATTTAAGCTTCACGCTTTTTTTCCTGCGGCTTGCCCAGCTTAATTCCTGTTGAGAAGGAACGTAGTACCTAGATATTCCGTTCTTTAATTTATTTAAGCTTAAAAAATAATATTTGAACACGTAATTCGTTTGGTGGTAGGAGGTTCGTCCTTTCAAGTCTGGCTGCGGCGCCACTATCATGTCAAGAACGAACCATAAATATCTTATGATGTGTTCCGGTTCGATGGCACATGTAAGCCAGGTTTTCCCCTTTCCCACCATCCTTTCCACAAAATGTAGGTGGTTTCGATGTGGACTACTACATTATCCTCACTTTCCATCTGTAGTCCTCTGGTTGGCAACGCATCTGAGTACATCTCACTTGTGTTGTGAAGATGTTCATGGGCAGAAGGTAACCACTTACCTCCAGGCAGTCCCTTCTGCTCGTTTGCCATCCGGTATCCATAAAAAAAAAAAAAAAAAAAAAAAAAAAAAAAAAAAAAAAAAAAAAAAAAAAAAAAAAGCCAAAAAAAAAAAAAAAGTAATAAATAGTTATAGCGAGCGTCATTGTTTCCATTTATTTTTTTAATACACTTTAATACCTTTAAAGAATTATATATCTATATATAAGCCACATTAAAACAAAAAGCTTTGGACCCTTTTACAAAATCGCACTTGGACGTAGGGCATGAAATTTATGGCACACTTATAGTTTATATAAAGGTTCCTTCTTTATAAAAGAAAATTATTTATTAGCATTATTTATAAAAAGTATATTAAATTAACATAGTAAATGTTACACACTACCATGGTGTGACATTCGATGTTTATATAAACATACACATTGCTAAAGACAACGCGTTGTTAACGCGTTCACGAGGAAGTGGGTAGTGTCTTAACACTAGATTCCCTCTACATACCCTGCTATATGCGGGAAACAGCGAGAAGCTATGTATATATGTATTTATATCAAAAAATATTCAGTCATATTGACACTGTCTTAATTTGCTATCCGATTTTGCAATTCAAAATTTGCATCAGTGTCCGGATCAATTGTAACGATGATAATACAATATTTTAATACAGACTTGATGTCCTTACCAGGACGATCACGATAACCAGAAAATTTAACTTCCTTGAACATTTTTTCTATTCTAAATTATTACTATTAATTAATATTATAATTATTTTCATATTACTTTCTATGATAAAGTATGATATACTACATATACACTAAAATAGGTAAATACCTTTTTTTTTAGTTTCACTCTGTATCCCGCATATAGCAGATAGATGGTAGGCGGAGGGAACTTGAGAACTTAGTGTTGAGACACTCCGTTCTCCACTTTTCGCCGAATTGCTTAAACTATATAATTACTTAGATTAAACGAAAAAAAAAAAGGTTAGGTTAACTCAAACTTGTATTAAAAATAAATACAGACGAATACTTCAATTTTTTATATATTAGAATTAATAAATAAGAAACAAGTTTGTATTTAAGATGAAAATCATAAAATATTATTTCAAATATATTACCACAGTTTTGTTGAGTTCAACTAATTAAAATATTAATAAAACTATATCATTCATTTATTTATCCACTTAGCAGATTTTATATGAGGTATTTAATTAATATAAGAAATATTATACATCACGTTTGTTGATAGGAGTTTGGTGGTAGGAGGTTCGTCCTCCGTCTGGCTCGCGACCACTATCATGTCAAAGACGAACCGCCAAATATTTTATGATGTGTTCCGGTTCGATGGCATGTAAGCCAGGTTTTCCCCTTTCCCACCCATCCTTTCCCCAAAATGTGGTGGTTCCGATAGCGGACTACTACATTATCCTCCCTTTCCATCTGTATCCTCTAGGTTGGCAACGCATCTAGTACATCTCTTGTGTTGTAGATGTTCATGGGCGAAGGTAACCACTTACCATCAGGCGGTCCTTCTGCTCGTTTGCCATCCGGTATCCATAAAAAAAAAAAAAACGTATTATTGTCGCAATCGCTTATTTTGACTTTACAATTTTTGTTATATACTATTACATATTATAGTATAACAAAAATTGCCTACCCAAAACTCCTGTCGTGGCGCAGAGGCACGAGCAAGCGACTGTCAACGCGATAAGTTGTGGGCTCGATTTCTACTCCAGGAAATGAAAATGTTTAGTATTTTCATTTTTTGGGTGTGGTAACAAGGCAAAACGCGGCGTTGAGTTCCGCCACTCAGCACGCAATACTTCAATTCGGCGGAAAGTGGGGAACGGAGTGTCTTAACACTAGGTTCTCAGGTTCCCTCTGCCTACCCTGCTATATGCAGGATACAGCGTGAAGCTAAAAAATATAAATTTATTATAGATAACAAATTATTGTCACAGTCGTCTATTTTGACTACAATTTTTGCATACTATTACGTAGGCAGAACGAATTTAGCGCCAAGACACGTTTTTTATTTTTTTTAAATTCACGCTGTATCCCGCATATAGCAGGGTAGGCAGAGAAAGAGGGAGTGGGAGAGAAGGGTAAGCAGAACCTATTGTCGAGACAATTCTTTTTCCGCTTAAAGCGTGAAGCTAAATAAGTTAGAATATTAATACAGTATACATATGTATCGATGTTTAAA
Organism: Philaethria dido; assembly: GCA_033558755.1. Classification (NCBI taxonomy): domain Eukaryota; kingdom Metazoa; phylum Arthropoda; class Insecta; order Lepidoptera; family Nymphalidae; genus Philaethria; species Philaethria dido. The sequence goes on along the minus strand of JAKGSA010000684.1, from coordinate 135,600 downwards.
GGCCTATCGTGGCGCAGAGGCGTACGACTGTAAGCGCGACACATTGTGCATTCAATTCCTAATAATAAAAATATTAAATATTTGTAATAATTAATATTTAGTTTTTTCATTTCCTTGCTCTGGCGACAAGGCATAGTGCGGCGACGATTTCCGCAAATCAGCTCGGATTACCTCAATTCCTTAAAAAATGAGAAATCTCAAGAGAACGGAGGCTCTACGTTCTCTGGTTCCTTCTGCCTACCCTGCTATATGCAGGATACAGCGTGTAACTATAACAAAAATTTAAAAAGACGTTAACTAAGAAAACATCTTCGAGAACACAATATTCATTAATAGTATACATATGTATCGATGTCCTTATCATACCTTTAAAGCAGTAGGAATTAATTGCGTTATATACGAGGAGATAAAACGCAGGTTTTGGTTTCAATAAGCCCGCACTTTGCATAATATGTTCATTTGTTTCAAGTTGAAGTAGGTTATTCAATATGGATGAAGAAACTTATCTTAAACGTTTATGAGAAAATATATGGAGTGTTCCAGTATGTAGATATAATTAAACGATCTTAAACCTATATTGCGGTGTTTATGGGTTCGAATTCTATTTGATTTCTATGTATTTATTTATATAGCATGTCGTCGCGCAGAGGTACATGCGTGCGACTGTAGACGCGACAGGTTGTGGCTTTGATTACTATTCCAGGAAATGAAAATATTAATTAATATTTAGTATTTTCATTTCCTCGCCCCTCTGGTAATAAGGAAAAGCGCGGCGTTGAGTTCCGTCACTCAGCATGCAATGCCTCAATTCGGCGGAAAGTGGGTACCGGAAATGTTAAAAGAGAACGGAGTGTCTTAGGTCTCACAAGGGTCTTTGGTTCTCTCTGTCTACCCTGCTATGTGCGGGATACAGCATGAAGCTAAAAAAAAGATTCTGTGCTACTGTATGTATGTTGAAGAAGCCTGACTATAAACGTAATAGGTTGTGGGTTTGATTCCCACTTGACAAATCATTTTTTTTTAAATTATTATCATTTCTCGTCTCTGTTAAGCAAAGCGCGACGCTTAGTTCCGATACTCAACACACCATAAAGCGAATTCTGGCAAAAAAGCATATTCACGTTATCTCTGTATTTTGTTGCCTAGTTGTATATAATACTTAGTCTGCTTTTTACTGATTTTTAAAGACAATACTTGTCCGGTTACTGCATTAATTGATCGATTGAATCTTTTGTTTTACCCAACCAGTGGAAAGATAAATAATTCAAATCAAAATAGTCAAAAACGTGCACTTTTCCCGACTTTTTTGTAAGTTTAGGTTTTATCTGTAATTACTGTGTCATTTAAATATATTTTTTAAATTCTAAGTGATTGACTTGCTTGAAAATTGTTCCATTTAGTCACCTTACAAATAAAATGAATTCTAATGCCTATTCATATTTTAAGAAACGAATATGCAAGTCGACCTATTTACCTATCCACGCCTAATAGAATTCCATAGCCATATATGGTAAGAAATTATTAGGACTTTATTAAATTGGCTGCAATTCTCGTTATTTCACATAAGATTACATGGTTTAATTTTTAATCATGATTTTTTTTTTTTCTAGAATATAAATCAAAGGTAGCCGATATGTCAATTCTAATAAATCGATTCGTACTGTTTTATAATGGCATTTTTAAAATCGGATTAAATGTTTTTTCTCTGCACACGTATAATAAAACGATTTATAATCGACTAATCGATAATTAGCTTTGCAACGATTCGATTAATCTGCACTAAAATTCACCGAGTAATTTTTATAGCTCTTAATTTATGATTGTTAGTAATTTAGTTCTTTTTAATATGTATTATTTTTATATCGTTTTATTTATTTTTTTGAAACAAGGAGAATTAAATAGGGGCGAGAAGAGAACGAAGGAGAGAGAGAATAACGTCAATATTTGCAATCTGTTGAGGTAATAGTTATGCTAAAAATTTTGAAAAAAAATATTTCGATATTCTAGTCACATCTAGTGATGCTTGCTACATTGCAGTAGTTTTCAGTAATCTTTTTCCTTGTTTTTGTGCCCTTTTCTTTTTTTTTTTTTTAAATCTTGGTATTTACAAAATAAGAAATTATATATATATATATATATATATATATATATATATGCTGCTATATATATATATATATATATATATAATTTCTTATTTTGTAAATAATTAGATTCTCTACCTCTATAATACATATATATATGTATATATATATACATATATATATATGTATATATATATATATATATACATATATATGTATATATTTTTCTTCTTTTTTTTTTTTTTTGAGTAAATCAATTTTTATTCTTACACTGTGAATAATGTAAGAAAGCAAGTATAAATAAAATTTTCATCTGAGAATTGAATCGGTGAGTGCAGAAAACAACGTAAGATCCGGATTTTAAAATTTTGCAGGAGAGGAGAAAAAAAGTCATATATGATCAGCTTTTTCTAAAGCTAGTTTAAGTCGAATACGAATTTTTTGCATTTTTGTAACACGTTGTTTCTCTCACCGATTCAATTATTTCTGTTCAAAATATAAAACACTTGTTATATATATATTTGAATTTTGAATAAAATTACTGTATCCTTATCAGCTGTATACTTACGTACATTTTTGTTATTATAATGTAAGTATGAATAATTTAGCAAAAGTGCTATACAAAGAAATTTGTAACTGTATCGTATATTTTTGTTTTTAAGTTAAATTGATTTTGTTGATTTTCTTAACAAAGTTTTTTTCAGCTGCATGTGGATTTCGTATATATTTTTATTTTTATTTAAAATAAGAGTATTGCTTAAATTATACCTCCCTGTATAATATGATTATTTAAGTTAAAAGTAACAATTATTTATTTTTTTTACATTCAAATATCTCCTTTATCATACAAAGCTTTATAGAAAAAAACTTTGTAGTAATAAAATACATTTCGGTCTTTCTTCTGTATACAATACTTTATTCCATCAGGTTGGAAGCAAATTTCTGTTTAATTGGTAGGAGGTTCCGTCCTCCGTCTGGCTCACTGACCACTATCATGTCAAAGACAGACCATAAATATCTTATGATGTGTTTCCGAGTTTCGATGGCATATAGCCAGGCTTTCCTCTTTCCCTATCCTTTCCCAAAATCTGGTAGTTCGATGGCAGGACTACTATGACAATCACTCCCCTTCTAATCTGCTGTCCTCTGGGTTGGCAACGCATCTGAGACATCTCTGGTGTTGTAGATGGTCATGGAGCAAAGATAGCCACTTACCATCAGGTGGTCCTTTTTTGCTCGTTGCCATCCGTTATCCACATTAAAAAAAAAAAAAAATAATCTACAGATGTATCAAAATAAATTATATTACCAAAAAAAAATCTGTTTAAGATTTACATCCATAACCAGGATTGTCATGGTAAAGACATAGTGAACCAAGTGTGTCAAGACATTCGTTCACCGCTTCCTGTCGGAAATTTGAAACATCACGTGTTAAATGGCGCAACTTAACGCCACGCTTTGTACAGCCGGAGAAGTAAAAAACTATTAAATATAATAATTTCCGTGCAGGGAATCAGACTAGCCAATTGCGATTACAGTAAGACACTGTCCCACTGCGCCACTATAGCCTATATTTTATTTTTCATTTATTTATATTATTTATTTATATATGTAATTTAATTTAAAATCATTTTTATATTTGTTTCAGTACAAAGTAGCATCAGTTATCACGAATACAATGTAGTCTATGTTTTGATGTGTACTGTATAATATTAGTAGTTCTGATGAAATTATACGATATTTGATTTATTCTTTTACTTTGTTTCAGTAATAGAATTGACAATAAATTGACACGTATATGACATTAAATATAGCTTATTAATACACAGTACAGTTACACACAGGTTACAGTATATAATTACAATTGAAAAATCAAGCTTTTTATTTAAAGTAATTACCATTTCGTAAACCTTCGTGGCACAGTGGGACAACGTCTCATTGCAAGCATGATAGGTTATGAGTTCTTACCCCATTTGGAGTAATGATTATATTTAAATTATCTCTCTATATAGTTTCTGCTCTCTGGCTTAATTAAGCACAGAGTTGAGTTTCACCGCTCAACACAAAATGTATGGATTTCAGATTGTAAAAGAAGAACAGAGTGTCTTGGCACTAAGTTCTCTTTTATTATTATGTGCGAGGGCTATAAAGCAAAGATGACAATGAAGCTTGAATCGGAATCAGAGATCATTGAAAAGTCATTAATATTTCTATACACATCTTTATGAAAAGAATAACCTTATGTTTGAAGATTTTTGATGAATGGCAACAAAATATCGATACTTAAAACAATAACTAAGTAAAGATCTTTAGGTACCTAACTATTCATAGCTATATAAATCCACCGCAATGCGCTTTTTACTAGTCAAAATGCAAGTGACAAAGTTGCTCGCTTATCACGAACAGGTACATTTTATTATTCCCTGCACTGTAATTTGCTACATTTTTTCAATCGCACTCTAAAATTATTAAAACACACTTTTGTTTTACGAAATGAGTGCTTGATTATAATTACTTTTTAATTCTTATTTATATGAATATTTTATGCTGTGGGTACATCAATAAATCTATACTGCAGATATTAAATCAATAAAGGTATATTCAACATTGTATTCAATACTTTCATAAAGGAAAACCTAGGTATAATATATTAGATTTTTTTTAAATTGAATGAATATAGTTAAGTTATTTAACACATATAGCTTTTTTTGAAGTTTTAAAGTCTTAATCACATACTTAGGAAACGCTTTTTTATACATTTTCTAAATATATAAAGCTATTTTTATGGTGGCCATGTTTTACGAAATTCGCAGGAAGAGGTAAATGAAGAATTACTCAACTAAGCTAAAGCTCTTTTAAATATAATATTTAAAAAACTTAAATCGCACTTTTTATTGTCTGTTTCAAAGGTATCATTGCCAATAATAAAGAATTGTAAACCATTGTCGAATATAAAAAAAAAAAAAAAAAAAATAGTCCCGCTGAGTTTCTTGCGCCGGTTCTTCTCAGGTCTGAGGCATTAAATTTAGTGAACTGGTGGTAAATTATTTGACGTTCAAAAAATGAAGCTTGTAACTTCTTATTTTGAATAAAATTATTTGACTTTGACTTTGACTTTATACACTTCTTACAATTTGTATTTAATCTTAGCATTCATGTAAAATTTTTTTAAAAATTCTTTTCTTTCATTTGGTGAGAGAATAATATCCTAAAATAAGATGTTAACCTACACTTACCTTTAGGAAAATTTTAACTGCACAGAAGGTATTTTGATACTAATACTTTGTAAGCTATTTAAAATCTCTATCGTTCTGGCTCAATAATTTGTTACATGGCGGGTAGAATTAAGTAAGCGTTACATCGTTAACCCACATAGGAGACCATTGTATGTGGTTTAAAGGGGATTTTATTGTTTCGCACATGTGTTTGTACATATATAAAATTTTTTGAATTTTTTTTTTTTTTTTTTTGGAAAAAAATGTTTCCCAAAATTTTTAGTAAAATATAACTGCAAAATAAAATCATGTTCTGTTGTGTCTCGATTGGTTGTGGGTTCGATCGATTCCCCACTCTGGAGAATAATTATATTCAATTTAATTTTTTTGGCCTGTTCTCGTAAGAAGAGGCGCGGCGTTAGGTTCTGCAATTCAACATGCAATATCTAGATTTTACGTAGAGAGGGAATTGAATGTCTTGACATGACTACCTTGTCAGGCAGGAAAAAATATAATTATGCAAAAGACATGTAATTTATAATACAAGCAAAATTTGAAAAGGCCCATAATAAATATATTCTTCATAACTTTGCATGTCATCTATGTATCCCACAAAGCGTTAGCTAAAATAAACTAAATCAATATTATTACTCGCTACGTTGCCTTTTACAACAAAGCTGCCTAGCAAAATGTTCCTACCTTCAATCAATTCAAGCTTAAAAATATAATAGCTAAAAGAAGTTCCAAGAAACCATTAACCGTACAAAGCTTATTTGTGCTTTTAAGTACATAAAGGACTGAAAAATCGATTTTAGTAAATAGTGAATATTCTTATATACTTCAGATACATTGTATCAAAAAGTCGATATATAAATTGTATTGAAAGTTGAAGTCCGATCAATCATTGTGTGATACATAATTAATACTTGGTTGGTCAAATCACCCCCGGTAATTTGTCCGTGAATAGTCTTATCAGTCTATCATGAAATGGGGTAGGAAATAATCAATATTTTGCTACCCCACCCCACGCATGCGTCGTTCTGATGGTGGTGGTGATACCATGGCGTTGTGGTGCAATCCCAAAGACCATTCTGGTTCGAAGGTCCGAGGTGGTACGACGCGATGAACACTTTGGGAATAGAGTGAGTATTGAATTCTTATACTTATACCAGACACATATATAATATATATGTATGTATATTTCGTACAATTTTGTTTTTTTTTTAAATATTAACTAAATATTATTGAGATTTAAGTTTTTTTTTTTATTTTTTAATAGATTTTTTTACCATATAAGGTCATATCTAACACTCATGATTGTTTTCGCAGAAGCCAGCAGCTTCCGGAGATGGGTAAGGCAACAAGCTTGACCGCACGCTTTTTTTCAACGCTGTGAATAATTAAAGTAAATACTTAATATAAATATAGCGTGGATGTGTACATAACATTTCTATATACACAAGTTGAATAAACATGCTTTGTACACAGACGTTATTTGTTTAATGCCTCACCTCCATATTACCTTAAGCTTCGGTTCTGTTGACGATTGCACCCTTTAAAGGCACATATTTTTTTATTTTATATAAAAAAATAATTAATTTTCTATAAATTATATATTTTTAAAATTTATAATTTATAATATTAAAACAAATATAAGTATATTAGGAAAAAATATATTGATATGGTTAATACGTCGAGTATAATACGTAATTTTTGCTCAATTCTTATAATAACAATAAAAATATCAGAAAACGATTTTAAATTATACTTTTTGCTGAAAATAATATCTTATAAGTAAAGGAAAGCGATAAAAATATATATTATTCCAATTTTATAAATAAAAAAAATATACTAATATTGTATTTAAAATTTACATATCTACATAAATATATCTACCGGTTATAACTTATCGAACAAATTCATAGAACTCGTTGATATTTCACTGCACAAACAAGGGTTGCTAATGTAATTTAATTAATTATGCCCTACCCATGTTTCTTTATTTCCCATGCGGTTTCAAATGAATATATTTAAATTAATTAGCATGAATATGATATTTGAATAATAATTTTACTTCATTCATATTGAAATTCCTTATAAAATTTGAACGTAGGAGGATTTTCATTTGTGCTAAGATCCACTTTAGTGAGCCTGAAATGGCTATATGTTCACATTTTGCCATATGACATTTTATATATGTGTGTATCTGAGAAAAAATATTATAAGAATAGATTTTATGCTATAAATCAAATACTTACAAAAAAACAGCTTCATGTTTTTTCTCTTACGTAAAGTAGCTAAAAAGAACTAAGTCTATAAATATGGCGTGTTGAGATTCGGAACTCAATTCAACTTGAAAACAATTAAATTATTACCATTCCCCAATCTGGGAAAGAACCCGTAACCATCGCGCATAGAGTCTAAAGCTATCCTTGCAATATAAATTTCGAGAAATTTACTTCATTAACAATAAAAAAACAATTAACGTATATTTTCCTTATACTATTAAAAAAAAGTTTAATTAATCGTTCCAGCGTAACCGCACCTTAACTAGAATAAACTGCGAACATATATTTTCTTTTGTAACGTAATACAAATTAGTAACGTAACTCCCTAATATTTTTCTTCGCATTTGATATCATCATTTGTTTATACTACGTCTCTAATTTCATAATGAACTGTGTATTTAAATATTTAAATAGTATTAACTTCATAATACAAGAAGTTAGGACTTTCTAGCTTCTTAAAGTCATGAGCTCTTTAATTTTCGCGATTATTACACGTATTTAATTTACAGTAGTCCATGGTCCCAGGTAAAGGTAGGTAAAGTGTTCGAAACGTCGGGTTTCCAAAAATGTATTTTCGAATAATAAAATATATGCGATCAATCCTGCTAAAATAGTTAAAGTAAGGTAGCTTTTTAAAGTCAATTTTTTCATAAGTGGTAGTAAATTAGAGAGAATTTATTTCTGCATTGTATCTCTACTTCCTGCCTGAACACGAGGTATATCGTGTCGAATAGCGGAACTCAACGCCGTGCTTTTTTTTATAATATATAAAAGCTAAGCTTAGACATTTTTTAAATAATTTATTTTTTATTTGATGGAAAACGATAAATCACGTTATTCTCGTTTATAAATATTATTACGTCCCCGTTGACGCGTTAACAACGCGTCCTTTAGCAATATATATGTTTTTTTTATAAACATGGACGACAAACCATGGCAGTATGTGTAACATTTATTTTATTAATTTAATATACTTTTTATGCATTATTTAAAAAAAATATTAGCATTCTGCACTCTTTCTCTATATAAACTATAATTGTGCCAAATTTCATGCTTTTTTGTCCTCGTAATTTTCGTAAAAAGTATATAAAGTATTCGTAAATTATTTTTTCAGTGGCGCAACTCTACATCGCGTTTTGTTTAACCGTCCTTGAGAAATATTTGCGAAATAGAAATGAGTATTGGAAATTGTTAAAATAGAATAGAAATAAATTCCCAAATAACATATATAGTACAGTAATAGTACAGTTGAAATGGTCTTTGATTTTTCTTCTTATACCTCTTTTCAATTTTTTTCTCTTCTCTATATTAATATTTCCACTTTTTAATACATACTTCTTATCTATAATAAATTATTTTTTTACTTTAAATTGAAAATAATATCGTCTACCAACTCAATATTCATTAAAATCTCATTTAGACTCTACACGGAAAAGTGATCCATTATAATAATTAAGATCTTAACAAAAATAGAAAATAGGCTACAGATAAAATAAAGTAAAAAAATATGATATCATTATCACGAATAATTCAAAAACTACTCGTCAGTTCTTAACTAAACTTAAATGGGACCAATATTTTATTTATTTTTTTATATAATATTAAAAAAAAAGTTCACCCAGTAAAAAGTCATGCGGTAGCACACATAAAGAAATAGTCAAAACCTTCTTTTTTCAATTCGGTTAAAATTCTAGCCATTAAATGACTAAAAGCTACAAAAAAAACCGGTATTAATAAAGCATAAAGCATTATATACCATATTTGAGAGACGCAAGTTTATGAAAAAAACTAACAGATGCACTCTAATGAACGCGTAGGCGGTTAGTATAATATGAGACATGAATTAGTATCTTTCGTAAATTAAATTGACAATAGGTCACCTGTATGCTACCAGGTATACTAATATAGTTACATACATACATACATAGCTTCACGCTGTATCCCGAATATAGCAGGGTAGGCAGAGGGAACCTAGTGTTAAGACACTCCGTTCGCCACTTTCCGCTGAATGCCGAAAGGCAAAAATTCGAGATATTACGTGTCAAGTTGTGGAACACAACTTTAAAGTTTGGAACGAAGTTCCTTATCGCGCGTTGCGAAACGGGCCAGACGGAAAAATTAAGACCAAAAGTTGTAACGACATTTTTTGCTATAGTTGTAAGCCGTGTGGCGTGCGCGTGTTGCTCTGTTTGTCTCTCTCCCTCTCATAGAAAGCAAGTCAGTTTTTTCGTCTCGTCTTTCTATTTCGCATTGAATAGTGTGGTGTCGTGACGATTATTTTTGTTGAGTGAACCTCGTTCCATCCGGGTGTCTTTTAACACCTCTGATTTTTTTCTTATCAGAGCGGAGAAATAAAAATGAAACTTCAAATAATATTTAAATTTTAAATCACCCCCGAGTTAGAACCGAACCCACAACTACTGCGTTTACAGTCAGTCGCAGCTAATGACCTCAGTAATAACAATATAGTATAATTATAATACAATTAGCATATATATTAATCTATATCTCCTTTTTCCTGAAGGCTTTAGGACGGGATATACAGATACGAGAATACCGACGTAAAGTCGAGTTTCGGCAAACCGAAAACGAAATTTATATTAATCCATTAATTTAACCGTATAGAGCTAATCGTTTTATTTTATGCCAACTTAATAATATAATTGAAATTTATTAATCACGTTTCCAAAACAATAGTTATCAAATTGCAGATAAGTCCTTTTACGCTGTATTTATTGCTTAAGTTTATTTGTTATTAAAATAAACGGAATGTAGTAATTTCCTTACATATATTGTAGTTCTAGTCCTAAAAGCTTTTAAGGAATATAATATACTAGTTGTATCTCGCGGTTTCGTTTACGTGGACTTAAAATTTCACGCTGTATCCCGCATATCGCAGGATAAGTAGAGAGTACTAGAGAACCTAGTGTTAAGACACTCCGTTTACTTTTTGGTATAAAATTTCCGATCTCTTCTTGCCGCCGAATTGAGGCATTGCGTGCTGAGAGTGGCGGAATTCAACGTCGCTCTTTGCCTTGGCACTAGATCGAAGACTAAATATTATTTAATGTTTTCATTTTCTGAAGTGGGAATCAAACCCACAACTCGTTGCAACTTTCAGTCACACGCCTCGTCAGGTCTAGGACTTTTAAAACTAAAATTCTATATTTTGAATTTTCGTAGAAATTTCGAGATATTCTTTCTAAGCGCTTCCCTGTATACCCCAAGGCTTTCTTAGGCTGATAGAGTCACTTATCATACGTTGTATGTCAATCTGTCACTGAGTAGCATTTTATTTAATTTTATAGATTTTGATAGTGTTTAAACGAAATGTAGCCATTTCTTTATATACATATATATAGAACTAAATTCTAGTCTTAAGAGCTTTTAAGGATAATAATGATACATAAAAGCTTTGTTTAAGTATGATTAGTCAATTGCATAAAATAAGTAGTAACAGAGTGAGGCAATAGTAGCTTAGTGGTACAATGTCTGACTAAATGCATTTACTCCACCCGAGGAATAATTAAATTTAAATTGTTTTCCTTTCCTAGCTCTGGCGAGATTAAGTTTGCAATGTCTCGAATTCGAGCGGTTTATTTTGTGGGGAACGGAGTGTCTTGACACTAGGTTCTCTCGGATTACTCTGCTATGCGATATAATGTGAAGCTGAAAAAACAACAAATTAAAAAGTGTCGTGGTGCTGGCAACCTAAAACATAATTTCAGTAAGTTAGGTTGAAAGTGGAGAACGGTGTGTTTTAATGCTCTCTGTCTTTCTACTGTTATGTGCGAAAGGTAGCTGAAAATTAAAAAAAATATTATGAAAAGAAACTCCTTAGCAATCCATTGTTTCACCGTGCACGTGTCGGACCCATCGCCTGGGACTTACGACCCAAGTGTAGGTTTAAGGGGCCCCTTTAAAATGGGCATTAACGTTCACCTCCACTGTCCGCGCTCCTCCCTCTACCTAACTAAATTTGAAAAGATCCTACTAATGCCGCCTTCGAAATACATGCTAGAAATGAACTGATAGTTCTAGACAGGCCGAGATCTTTTAGTAGATTAAAAAATTTTTAGTAGTATTTTTTGGCAGTAATTTTAAAATAAACAGCCAAATTAGAAAAAATATTTGTATTACCAATACATACAGAACTACGTGATATTGACAGAGAAAAAATGGCACGTTCTCGACTGCTAAACGATAATTATCTATTAGTGAGGTGTTTAAAGCACGCGACGCTTTTAAGTTCAAATTACAGTTAGAATAATATTTATATTTCAAATACAGACGTTTCGTTTTCCTGCTCCTGTAAGATAAAGTGCGGCGTTGAGTTCCGCCATTCAATATGCAATATCAAGACAAGACGGAAAATGGGTAATAGTATTTTGATAGAAAATTTTCTTTAAATACCCTGCAATGCGGGGAAAAGCTTGAAGCAGTTTCTCTGCTCTGGTTAAAATATTTATTATAAATATTGAATAAGAAGTGCAAAATATAGTTGCGTATTGCTAAATTATATGTTAACATCTTTACCAATATGTTCTATGTAATAAAAAATAAATAAATAAATAAAATATTTTTGATACAAAAGGTAGAGTCCGTAAACTGTGTATCTTAACTAGTCTTTCACGCAAAACTTATAGAACCGATCTAGATGATACTCTACAATAATATAGCTTATATATCAAAATAATAAATAGACTACAATTTATATTGATTTTGAATAATTTATCCATATTATAACGATAAGTATATACTTATATATGGTTTTTGGTGGTAGGAGGTTCGTCCTCCGTCTGGCTCGCGACCACTATCATGTCAAAGACGAACCGCCAAATATCTTATGATGTGTTCCGGTTCGATGGCATGTAAGCCAGGTTTTCCCCTTTCCCACCCATCCTTTCCCCAAAATGTGGTGGTTCCGATAGCGGACTACTACATTATCCTCCCTTTCCATCTGTATCCTCTAGGTTGGCAACGCATCTAGTACATCTCTTGTGTTGTAGATGTTCATGGGCGAAGGTAACCACTTACCATCAGGCGGTCCTTCTGCTCGTTTGCCATCCGGTATCCATAAAAAAAACTTAACTAATAAGAAGTTATATAAATACATAAAATTTCTTAATAATTTATGAAGTCAATCATGTTTCATTCGCATTATAAAACCTGCCACTTTGTTAAACTCATTCACAATCTTATTAATGATCTTAATCTACTTTATGAAGACATAAACCTGACTACTGTTTAAATGTTAAGTCAATATTACAATGAAATAACTTGTAGTTTATGCAGCATTCATTTTTAATTTTTACTCGTGGCTATGGTGACTTGTTTTCTGCCTTTATGAAGGCCTTTATGGATAGATATTTTAAATTATATCAATATTAAAACATAAGTAATAAGTAAAGCTTTTAATTTTCCTATACATTTATTCAATAAAAATAATCAACAAACAGAGAATTTCAAATTCACGTATGACATATTACTATCTAAGGAGATCTCGTACTATAATTATTTATGCTACATATTTTCATGCTACTTAAAAACGATTGGTAATTGGTTCGATTTCAACTAGAAGGAATAACTATAATAATTTAATTTATCTTCATTTATAATAAATAATAAGAAAAAGCACGTTGTTGAATTTCGTCACTCAACAAGCAATGTCTCGATTTGTGCCGAAAAGTGAGGAACGGAGTGTCTTAACACTACATTGTCTCTAACTATCCAGCTATATTTTAAAAAGCATGAAGTTAAAATAAGTGTTGCATATGTAATATATCGAGTATTTTCTATTTATTATAATTATTACATATAAAAAAAAACAAAACATTTTTTTAAGAGCTGATCTCTAAAAGAATGTTATAATTAGTGACACGCAGAGATAATATCTCTCTTGATTTACAAATTCGCCGTCAGACCATAAATCATCTGTCCATGACATAAATTATAAACAATGTTACATAAATTTTTACTGTGCAATTAATTATTGTGTTTTTTAGAGGCTATCGTATTTAATTATTAATTGGCTTTGTTTATGGAGGTCGAAGAGATCTGAAGAATATTTATATTTTTTTTAATTTAAGAAAATTTGCAGTAAGAAAGACTAAGTTACAAATTTAAATGGTCAAATAAAATTGTATGAATATATGAAGTCTCTCAGTTATATGGAGAAGGGAGAAAATAAAAATAATATAATAATTGAACTGATATAAAATTTAACTTCAATTGATATAAAACTTAGATTTTTATGTATCATTTCTTGATAATAATTATTTAAATTAAAATATGTATTTATTTTTTACAATAAATATGTCGTATAATAAATAGTATGGATTGCTATAATAATAATGCCATACAAAAGACATCAACGAGCTTCACTTAGTCGAGTAAATCTCATTAGCGTTTGCAAACAAATAATTGAAATATTAACAAATTTAGATAAATTTAGATAAAGAAAAAAATGTTACGAATAACTCAAAAACTTAAAATGAGACCACATAAGAAGCACTGGCTGTGATAAAAAAAAAGAATTACCAAAATTTGTTCGTCCAGTAAAAAAATATAGGGTAAAACACATAAAAATACAATTGATTTGTTACCTCGTCTTTTTGAAGTCGTTCAAAAATCAAACAAGAAAAATAATAATATCTACTATAAAGAAGCTTGTAGAACAAATTATCCTACCTCACTTAATACGTATCTTTAATTATGTACTCGTATTCTAAGAAATCAATAATTGTTCTATAAATATTTTCTTTTTTAGAATGGAACACATACGTACTATGTGTACGTATAGTGTATAACTTTGCCATTTGTAATGTTGCCTGTTGAACATTGTCTGTTGGTAAACTTGCTGCTCTTAGCTTATTAGAGCGAAGAAATGGAGATGATTTAAATATAATCAATTCCCAGGGAGGTATCAAACCCGTAACCAACTGTTTAAAGTCAGACGCTGCCTCACTGCGCCATGTCGGCCTCTTCTCTTATAGAGATTTAAATCTTGTAGCTTTGACAAAAGTATAACGCGTGTTGGGTGTAATAAGACGCAAATTATTATTAGTTAGACACCTGGTTAAAACAGGTAATTTTCAGGGTATTTTTCATTGTATATGGATTTTCATTAGTACGTTTCTAATGTTTTCCTTCTTTTATAATTATAATAAATTAAATTTACAAAGTAACACTTTCATGGATCATTTTTTTAAAATATCTATTTTATATATCCGACTTCTATATCTATAGTAGTCGGCGTCAATTTAGCTTGAAGTATATAAAAAAGTAAATATATTTCAACATTCCAATAAAGTGTTTTGTACTGACTTTGTATCCAATTTCGATTATTTATGCTGTGTACTTACCTACTGTTTCAAAATACATACGTAGATTTTTATTAAACACATATTTAAATAAAATACTAAATATTCATAGAACAAGTTAAATTTTACCTAATATAAAGTCAAAATCGTATATAATTCGCAATGATCGCGTGCCGGCATCGATTCAGCACGACTTTCGTAATCACGTTTAATTACTTTAAATACGATAAAAAATAGCGAGCATGTAGTATTTCTAGTGCTTGTAATGGTAATGGTAGGGTTGCCATAAAAAAATAACATAAAAAATAATATATATATATATTTTTAAATTAAATGTCTGATTAAAATATTTTTTTAAGTTCATTGACTCTATTCTAGTAATTTATATGTTCCAGTATATACTTGGTGTAATAATAATACTCATTACTTTTTTCTACGTAGAATTTCTTTATTCAGTGTCAACTGTCTCTTACTGGAGGAATGGCATAGCTTACTAATATATATTCTACTATTATTATAAGCGCAAAAGTTGTTACGATGGATAGGTGTATCTCTCCATCGTAACAACTTTTACTCATGTAAAAGGTACAGAACGGATTAAGACACTTTAAATTTAGCATTTATTTTTTACAGTTATCTTTTTTACATCATAATTTAAAACACACTTTACTAATTAATAAAGATTTTTTGTGGCTTTGGTTATATTACTATAACAATAATTCTCAATCTATAATCTAGTCTGTTATAATATCTACCCTAAAAAAGCAAGAAACAGGTAAAGCAAAAGAAAAAATTTAGGTATATGTCACTTTTAATAATTTTTTTTTTAATTTTATCTATATTATAATTCTGATACCATATAGTTTATTAATCCAAAAATTTATATTAGATATATTGATACACATATATTTCTTAAAGCATTCTTAGTTTGTTGTAGTTTCAAAATCCCAGAAATAATTAATACAAAAAATATTTACTATAAAATTATTTTTCTACCCTCAGTACTTTGTTTCTCGCTGCAGAATGTAGGTTATGTCCTAACAGAGCACGTTAACTGACGATACCTTAACGGATTATACTCATTCAAAATTACACCCATTCAACTGGACTCGGTATTTAAAAATACTTTAGACATCCACTAAAAATGCTGTGCAATAATTTAAATGTCAAAATTCTTATTATAACTATGTAATTATAGACTAAATAGGAATACACGTATCGTGAGTATTGCAGTATTCTTTTTTATCTCTAAATAAAAGAAGGGAATTGGTTTTTGAAGATGTTTTTTCATTTATTTATGCATATGCCTATATGCATATAGTCCAAAATAAATAAATACAATAACTCTTTTCATAATAAATTACTGATAAAATTCAAGCACTTTTTGAATAAAACTCAATTTGGTGGAACGCGGGGAACGGAGTGTCTTAGCACTAGGTTCTCAAGTTCCCTCTGCCTACCCTGCTATATGCGGGATGCAGCGTGAAGCAAAAAAAGTAAAGAAAAACTACTTCGTTTATTAATCGATTAATAGAAATATATTCGTTGTATATTTCATAAATATTTTCATTCATTATCTATTTTTTTATAATTAATATTTTTTGATTATGTCTTAATATTTATGGCACAGCATTTGACGGCAATTATTTTCATTTGTCCAAGTGTCCAAGATGTCATTGTCCAGGAGCTTGGTGAGCCCAAGCACGGCGTTAATTTCCGCGAATAAATACAGAATATCAGATTTCGAGTGGAAAAAGGAGATAGAAGTATTTTGACACTAGGTTTTCTCTGACTATCCCGGTATCCTGATGCTATTTTCTTTTATTTTCATTTAAAAAGCTAAAAAGACTAATAATTCTATATTTTAAAGTTTTAAACATATTATTATAGACATACAGTCAATTAAAACATTTATTATCGGATAGTAAACCTTAATTATTCAAGATTAATATAACATTTAAACCATTAGGCGGGATAAGATCGTATTACCACACAGCCTTCACAAGTCAACGTCATCGAGGACTGTCAATTATTCGTTGTCAACGAACTTCTAATATAAATTATTTACTTAACCTAATTTTGTTGGTGATATATGATTCCTTCAATTAAATGTGTTATAAGTATTACTTAAGATATTAATGGTTGCAGGTTTGAATCCCATTCGAGGGACTTTTTAAAAGAATTTAGTAATATGTACTCAATTTGCCTTAAGAGGTAGCTTTTTAGTGTTGGCTTACTTTACTAAAAAGCTACCTAAAATTTACTAATTTTTTTTTAACTTCACGCTGTATCCAGCATATAGCAGGGTCGGCAGAGGGAACCAGAGAACCTAGTGTTAAGACACTCCATTCTCTTTCAACAATACCGTTCCCCACTTTCTGCCGAATTGAGGCATACTAAATATTTATATTTATAAATAGCTTTTTTGGAGTTCATTTCAGATATTTTATTATGGTGCTTCGAACGTGTTAGTTGAGCACAAATCACTTGCATCAGTTTTCAGTTATATAAAAAAAAAAACATTTGTGTAAAACAAAATTTAGGATTTTTAATATCGTTCATTCGCTTAAGATAAGTTTATTTTCTTACAAAGTATTATAACAAAGATAAAACATCATTTATATACAAAATATAACTGTATATGGTAAATAATATTTATCTTTTGTCAACAGATTACTCCTACTGGAGTCATCTACGGGGGAACACTCGGCGATGTGTTCTTGACATTGCTATTCAATTTAATAAGGTAAGATTTTTTTGCACATACATACATACATAGCTTCACGCTGTATCCCGCATATAGCAGGGTAAGCATAGGGAACCTAGTGTTAAGACACTACACCCACTTTCCGCCGAATTGAGGCATTACGTGCTGAGTGGCGGAACTCAACGCCGCGCTTTGCCATTGTTACCAAACCCAGGAAATGAAAAATTCCATTTCCTAGAGTGGCAATCGAACCCACAACCTATCGCGTTTACAGCCGCCCGCTTGTGCTTCTGCGCCTTGGATAATTAATATAATTGTGTCACAATCATTCTCTTTTTCCATCTATAAAGTAACACAGCGCGTACCATTCAAGAAAAGAAAAGAAAAATATTATTTAAAGGAAATAAAAACATTATATACATAAGACCGTCGTGACATATTGGCATAGTAGTAACGGTCATTAAACGCGTGTAGTTATGGATTCGATTCTCGCTCGAAAGAACGAGCATTTTCAAATTTATTCGCTCTGGTAAGATAAACCATACGTATTTCTCATACCTTATAATTTTTATATTAAAAAAGTTTTTCTTCACTAATTTACACATAGAAAACTTAATATTTTTTTGAATCTTTGGCTTCCACGATAAATTGAAATTTGAATAATAACAATTTTAAACAATACTACTGAATAGGATATTTGTAGTATAATTACAAAACAAATTAGCAAGGCAAGCAAGGCAATTAAGAGGGAACACATACAATTTATCATTAATTACCCCATTCAGGTATCCGACAAATTGCGGTGCATCATTACTTTGGTAAAAAGCGGCTGAGACTTCGACTAATATGTTGATATCGATATTACGGTGGTCCATTAATAAATAAAAAAAACAGCTTAACGCATTTCCCACAAAGCAGGGCAGAGAGAACGTAATGTTAAGACACTCCGTAGCCGTTTCCACCTGAATTCAAAATTTTACATATTAAGTGGCGAAACTCAACACCACGTTTTATCTTTTTTTTGTTTTTTTTAACTTCACGCTGTATCCCGCACATAGCGGGGTAGACAGAGGGAACCAGATAACCTATTGTTAAGACACTCAATTCTCTTTCAACATTTCCGTTCCCCACTTTCCGTCAAATTGAGGCATTGCATGTTGAGCGGCGGAACTCAACGCCGCGCTTTGCCTTGTTACCAAACCCAAGAAATGAAAATACTAAATTTTACATTTTTCTGGAGTGGGAATCGAACCCACAACCTATCGCGTTTACTTGCACGCTTGTGCCTCTGCGCCACGACTGGCGTCTTTTTCTTGCATAGAAACAAAATTATTTCTAAATATAATCCATCACTTGTCTTAAAATGACGTGGCCTATAAAATCTAAAATTTCGTTATTTATCATTTTAGTAAAAATTTCGAAAAATACTCTTTTACTGCTTCCCTATGCTCCATAAGAAAAGTACATGCCAAATATCAGCTGTCTTTGGCCAGTAGTTTCGCCTATACCTTTTGTGTCAGTCATTCGTTAACGTAAGCGTTTTATATATATATATATATAGATTTTCAAAATGTAAGTGACGTAATTCCCTACTCATTCACATAAATATACCCAACACTATAAAAACAACCATTATCTGTCAACAAACGAAATTAAACTAAAAGATTTTAACGATTTAAATCGATTACTCGAGTCTGAACATAAACTGTTTTATCGATTTTTTGTAATATATTAAGAAAATCGTAATTAAAAGTAACTAAAGTCATTTTTTGGGTGCATCATAAAGTTCCTCAAGTTTAGTCAATTGTGTAAGAAACATAAATGCATACATAACTTTAAATTTATTATTAATTTTATTGTTATTCTAAAAATTATGTCTGTATCCGAAATAAATTGTTTTCTTCCAATGTGTTTTAGTAATTTAATATTTAAATGAAAATACATATATATTTTGAATATAAGAAATATATATAATTGTATATTCTGATGATTTTCCTCAATATCTTAATATTTTAGTCGAAACATGTTAATATCAAACGCACCATACTTTCATAGTTTATCCCGAATGATAGTGTCCCGAATGTAGTAAGAAGAAGAGAGATTCTAATATTAAGACACTCCGTTCTCTGTTCTTCGTCGGAATTCAACATCGCGCATAGAGTAGGGAAATTGGCGGAACTCAATGTTGCGTCTTGTCTTGTGTGGAATCAAAAATAATTTAAATACAATCATATCCCCAAATGAAGATCGAATACAGTGGGACGCTATGTTTTAACCGACTTCAAAAAAAGAAATAGGTTCTCTATTAGATAATACTTTTTTATGTGTACCGCATAACTCATGACCGGGTGAACCAATTTTTAATTTTTTCTCCTTTTATATGATAACTAGCGTTTTTAATGGTGTCCCATTTAAATTATTATTAGCATCCTATAAAAAAATTAACAAAGTAGTTTAAATCACATCTTATAAAACGCCTTAAGTCCGACTGTAAGCGCGACAGGTTGTGGGTTTGATTCCCACTCCAGGAAATGTAAAATTTAGTATTTTCATTTCTTGGGTTTGGTAACAAGGTAAAGCTCGGCGTTGAGTTCCGCCACTCAACACGCAATGCCTCAATTTGGCGGAAAGAGGGGAACGGAATTGTTGAAAGAGAATGGAGTGTCTTAATGCTAGGTTATCTGGTTTCCCTCTGCGTATCCCGCGATATGCGTGATACAGCGTGAAGGATTCGAACCTTCGCCTCTTGGAAGTCAGTATCAAGTCTCAGCGTTAAACTCGGTAGCTCCAATAACATAAAATTGTAAATAAGACACGCCTCTATGAAATCTAAAGTTTTTTTTACAATCCACTCATATACACACAAAATTGCTTTCTGCACTATATAATCTCTCAAATTATTTAAATGTCAAGGATAATGAAGCTAATATTAGTGCAGAATTACATTGCAATTGAAATTGGAATCACGTAATTACATTCATTATTCATGTGTGTAGATGTAACTAATTTAATATACATACATATAGGCTCTATAGTATTTACTTATTGGGTTGAGATAATAAAATATTTTTTCTTGGGGTTCTTCCTTTCTAGAGGCAAATGAAGGTAATTTAAATAGAATTGTTCCCCTATGTGGGATTCAAACCCATAACCACTCACGTTTATATTCAAGACACTGTGCAATTGCCCATGATGGCCTCTAACATACATACATACACTTAGCTTCACGCTGTATCTCATATAGCAGGGTAGGCAGAGGAACCCTAGTGCTAAGACACTCCGTTCTCCACTTTCCTTTAACAAAGGGAGATACTTATTTTCGTTTACTTCTTTTTCTAGGTATTGCTCATTACATTAGTTCGTTTTTCATTAAAAGACCAGGCTGATCGTATGGGTGAAAGTAAGATTTATTGTGAAAATAAGATTTTGTAGTAACCCATAATTTTTACCTGACGTCCAAAACAAGGAGACTGAGAGAGAGACTGAGTGAACCAAATTAGATGATTCTTTTTTTATATGGTAGCCAGTGCTTTTGATGTGATCCTATTTAAATTTAGTTAAAATTGAACAAGTAGTTTTTGAATTAGTTGTACTTTTGCATTTCATTTAATCAGTTTTCTTACTTTTTTTGTTAAAATTTTAATTATTTACGTTATCATTACTTAAAATAAGGCCGATTAAGTTATTACGATTATATATTTACGATATATATTATTACGATTCAAAGACCTGACCCCTACATGTATTAGTCCCTATATTCCTTTTGGCAAACCTGAAAAAGGCAAGATGTTCGTACAGATTGATGCCATCACGACCGAGAGCAGGGTTTTGATTGTAGGTATTTCCGATTATTGTTTAACTGATACTCATACGCAGGAATATTAATATTTCTTGAATATTTAAATATATCATATTTCTTATATATTATTACAATGAAATATATAAAATTATACCTATTCAAAGAACAAAAAATGCCTCAAAATATTAATAGAAACAAAATCGATATAACAGTCTACACGCGATCTGCATTGCTGTATAAAAATTTTAGACGCCAACGATAGTCACGTAATATGAAATACCTGAAATAATATCCGTACTGGGCGTGAATAACTTGATAAATCGAAAATACCTTGTTTTCAAAGCAAGCATTTTCGAATAAATTCTACATATATCGAATAAATTCTACATATAATACTAAAATACTCTTTTTATATGAAAGCGACAGATTTGATTTATTTTTTTATTTAGTCATTAATTTACTTAATCAATAAAGCAAGTTTAATGCCCATTAGCATTAAAAAAAATTAAAAGTCGACTTATCGACTCATTCAGTCTTAGTACTGATATATCTTACTTATTTTATTCTAACGTTACAAAAATAGATCAGATATTATTTTTTTTACTATTTAAATATTAAAATACTCCTATTTCCTGGGTTCCTGTTGTTGTTGTTGTTGGGGGGATTCTGGGTTTGGTAACAAGGCAAAGCGCGGCGTTGAGTTCCGCCACTCAACACGCAACAATTTGGCGGAAAGTCGGGAACGGAATTGTTGTTAGAGAACAGATTTTCTTAACACTAAGCTGCTATATGCGGGATACAGCGTGAAGTTAAAAAAAAAATACTTCCATATATTTGAAAATTCTCTTGTTTTTAAAAACGGATATTATGGGACAATTACGTTATAAATAGAGAAACGTGAAAATGTAATGAGCTCCTAGTATTGTTATTTTGTACTATATATTAAAAAAAACTTGACAGCATAAAAAGAATAATATATAACGATGAATGATATATTTCTTTAAGTATAGAAATGTACTAAAAATCATCGTTTGCTGGACTTTTATTTGTATACTAATAAAACAACATTGTTTCTTTTGCTTTAGCGTAGTTGGCAATTCCCACTCAGAGAGTCATATTCCAATTATTATTCATATCTCCGCTCCGGCACGACTTTTGTTTTACACAAACCGCGGCGTTGAGTTGCGCCATTAAATAAACAGAAAATGGAGTGTCTTAACACTAAAATTAGTTCTTTCTGATTATTCTTCTTATAAAAATATATTTAATAGCTTATTTGTTCTTTCTACAACAACTAATTACTTGATAAGCTGGATTGTTTTTACTGTGGGTTGTTTTTACGGAGGGCGATAAAGGTCAGAATGTAATTTCATTAACTAGGGTGGGAACGTGGAAAGGGAACGAAAACATCTGCTTTTTGAACAATATTTTCGTCTAAGTAATATTTTAGAGTACAATACTATATTTGCTTATATTTTTATAGAGTTATTTTTTTTTAACTTTACGTATCCATAACTTTTGTGGCCTGAATTGTGAGAGTAGTGTCATCTTATGTGGCTTGAGAGAATCTAGAGTAAAAACACTCTGTTCTCCACTTCCCATCCACTCGAGACATTACGTGTTTAATCAGTAGATAGACCACACTTTGTCTTAACACAATAGAAAAATAAAAATAATTTAAATAAACTCATTCCAATCAAAGTATTCATGCCTAGTACGGAAATATTCTTGAATTTTCAGTATATTATTATAAAAAAGTAGGTGACAATATTATTTGAACTAGCGACCAAATGTTTATTATATATTTATTGTTTTGGTTTCGCTCAGTATCCTGCACATACCAGAGTAGGCAGAGGGATCCTGAGAACCTAGTGTTAAGACACTCCATTCTATTAAAATTTTCGCTTCTCACTTTACGCCACATTAAGGCATTGCGTGCTGAGTGGCGCGACTCAATACCGCGCCTTACCTTGTTACTATGGCGAGGAAATGAAAATATTAAATATTGATTATTATAAATACTTAATATTTTCATTTCGCGTAGTGAGAATCGAACCCACAACCTGTCGCGTTTATAGTCGCACCTCTGAGCTATGACTGCAGTCAGACATTTGTTATTTCTCCACCATTATAAATGTTTTTCACGCCATTAGCCTTATAAAACAAATGACGAGAATAGATTGACCTAAAAAGGTATCGAATCAAAGATCAACTTAAGGGTAGGATTGACCTAGTTTAGGGGTCGCACCCTAAAGGGGTGTTAACCTATTGTAGGAAAAGGGGAACCTTTATGTGTTTTTCATGATTTCGAACACGCAATCCTCGTTTTAGCTGGATTTACGTTTATAGTGTCAGTAATGTTACGTGTATGTTATATAATTATTTTTAAATGAATTTTATAATAATGACTTATATACAACGCCTGTCGTGGCGCAGAGGCACAAGCGAGCGACTGTAATCGCGACAGGTTGTAGGTTCGATTCCCACTCTAGAAAATTGAATGTTTCATTTTCTGGGTTTGGTAACAAGGCAAAGCTTGCCGTTGAGTTCCGCCACTCAGCACACAATGCCTCAATTCGACGGAAATTGGGGAACGGAGTGTCTTAACACTAGGTTCCCTCTGCCTACCCTGCTATATGCAGGATACAGCGTGAAATTATGTATGTATGTGTGTATATACACGTAGTGTCTATAATTCAGCCGGAAAACGATGAACGGAGTGTCTTGACACTAAGTACTTTCTGATTACTCTGGTGTACTTAGAAAAAAGCAGGTTTATACTTTATCCAGCATAAAGCATGAAGCACATATAAAATAATATATTATTTTATATGGACTATTTTATATGGACTATTTTATATGGACACGTTTGTGAAGTAAATAAATTATTTTGTAACATTTTTAGACCACTTTTCTTAGTTAGTAAATGTGACGTTAAAGTTGGACAAGTAACATAGCAATTTCGGTTTATTTTTGATTAAAAAAATTTGCTTCATGGTTCTTACCAGAGCAGATAAACATTCCGTTTTCCGTTCATACTTTGCCTTGACTACTTCTGGATTAGGGTTTTGGATAGTCGTTTTTAATTCATAAATTATGTTATTTATATATCAAAATATAGTAAATATTTGATATAGCTAAAAAGGCATAGATTTTTTTTAACGTGTTCCATATTATAATAGTTATTTCATTAAATTTCTCTTGCCGATATATACCGATTATGCAAATATTCAAAAATAATCAAAAATAGATAATCATTTATTTATTATTATTATTATCTATTCCAATTCTATATCTATTCCTCCGTCTGGCTCGCGACCACTATCATATATCAAAGAGACCAGACCATAAATATCTTATGATGTGTTCCAGTTTCGATGGCGTATGAAGCAGAGTTTTCCCTTTTCACCCATCTTTTCCCCCAAAATGTGGTGGTTCCGATAATAGGACATATAAATTAATATCTTAGTGCGCATCTTCAGTTTGGCAACGCATCCTAGTACATCTCTTTTAATGTTGTGAATGACAGTGGGTGAGGTAACCACCACATAGACGGTCCCTTCTGCTCGTTTGCCATCAGTATCCATAAAAAAAAAAAAAAAAAAAAAGTGTAAAATTTTCAATAATTTTTATAACAAAGCACCACCACCATAAAAGCTCATTAAATAGTTTACATTATACTTCCCATAACCGTATCAAATAATCAAATTGGCGAGAATATTGTTAGGAACAGAATTTCTCATGGCATAATAACATAAAAATAATATTATCTTATACACTTTAATGAGAAAATCATTATGTTTTGTCCGTTGCTATCGTTTGTTACCACACCAAATGAAATTCGACACACCGATGCTGTTTAGTTATTTCAAGGCTTATTACTGACGCCATTGAGGTCATAAGTAGTTGTGAGTGACACATCACTTCATCTCTATTTTAAGAGGTTTTTCATGCTACCTTGCGTTTTTTTTTTTTTATGGGTGCTAGTCTTAGGCAGACAGAAAGGATTCACCCTGATGTTAGTGGTTGCAGCTGGCCATGGTATCTACAACACCAGAGCGGTATTAGATGCGTTTTGCCAACCTAGAGGGGATTACAAGGAAAAGGGGGAGGAACAATGTAGTCGCTATCAGAACCATACAT
Source organism: Philaethria dido (assembly GCA_033558755.1). Classification (NCBI taxonomy): domain Eukaryota; kingdom Metazoa; phylum Arthropoda; class Insecta; order Lepidoptera; family Nymphalidae; genus Philaethria; species Philaethria dido. The sequence continues at coordinate 110,045 of JAKGSA010000684.1, read as the reverse complement.
TTGGGAAAGGATCAGTGGGATGGGGGGAACCTGGCATCTGTCGAGCGGAACATCATAAGATAACTGACGGTTTAAATCTTGTTGCTGATAATCCGCAATAGACAAGTTGAGCTCCATAGGTATACTAATATGTCAGGAAAATATAGAAAAACCTTTTATAGTTTGAACGTACTGATTTTTATATAACTTTTTGTTGCTTTGTGTGAAACTTACTTAGCTTGCACTTTTTGTCTAGCGACAACTACATTAAAAATAGGTCAAGAGAGGAACAGGCCCCCAGAGCACTTTACCATTTTGAAGGATCTTTTTCAAAATGTTTAAAGAAGAAAACTATTCAAAATAAAGTTCACTAAAAAAAAGTAAAGAGTACTCGTTAATTTTAACGAAATTTAGATGGAACCATATCAAAAACAGTAATGCCTATTGCATTACTAAGAAGAGTCATCAAATTCTCTCAATTGCTGGTTGGCAGTTGGGTGTGGTGGGTTCGTCCTTCAGAACTGGCTCGCGACCACTATCATGTCAAAGACAGACCATGAAATGTCTAATGATGTGTTCCGGTTCTAGATGGCATATAAGTAGATTTTCCCCCTTTCCACCCATCCTTTCCCCCAAAATGTGGTGGTTCTGATAGTGGACTACTACATTGTCCCCCTTCCATCAAACTATTCATCTGGGTTGGCGGCTTTTTTGTCACAACATCTCTGGTGTGTTGTAGTGTCCTATAGACGAAAGGTAACCACTTGCCATCAGGTGGATCCCTTCTGCTCGTTTGCCGTCCGATTATCAATAAAAAAAAAACCCAATAGGTTATTAGTAGAACGCACGTTACCCCAGTAAAACACGCAAAATACAGTCTAAAGTGACAATATCTCTCCCTTTTTGAAGTCAGTTTAAAAATGGTGAAACACTAATATAAATAATTTATAACTAAGTTAATATTAATTGCACGCACAAAATATACGTCCTAGATAAAGTGTGGGATAGATTTACGCTGTCTAAGTTAGGCAAGAGCCTAATATGGATCTGACTTGAGCATAATTTGTTATCCTTTAGGGAAAATTAATTGAGGCGTTAAAACATTAATTCGTAGCATTACTAACACGTATTTCTTTACATTTTTTTTTGGATAAGGTATTAAGAATATTTTTTTAAACTTCACGCTGTATCCCGCATATAGTAGGGTAGGCAGAGGAAACCGAAGAACCTAGTGTTAAGATACTCCATCCTCTTTCAACAATTCTGTTCCCCACTTTCCGCCAAATTGAGGCATTGCGTGTCGAGTAGCGGAACTCAACGCCGCGCTTTGCCTTGTTACCAATTCAGTATAACATAAATTAAGATTTATGTTATATTGAAATGAATATAAGCTATGTCATGGTCATTCCCTCGCTCTGGTATCAAGGCAAAGCGCGGCGTTGAGTTCCGCTTCAGTCGGCGGAAAGTGGGGAAATATTGTGAAAACGGAGTGTCTTAACACTAGGCTCTCAGGTTCCTTCTGCCTACCCTGCTATGTGCGGGATGCATGAAGTTAAAATTAAATGTACAGGTCGATTAGCTAACTTATTTAAGCCTGATACGTATATATTAAGCAATTTTTTTGTAATTATTTGGCAGAACTTTTATATAAATTTGAGGGTTAAACACTTAAATAAGCGTTACCATGACGACGTATGTGTTCTCTATATAAAAGTGTAAGTGAAATACATAATATTTGAATCGGTGAGTGCAGAAACAACGTAAGTCACAAAAAATGCAAAAAATCGTAATCGATTTAAACTAGCTTAGAAAGGCAAGGTGCGTGTTAATTTTCTCTCTCCTGCAAAATTTGAAAATCCGGACTTACGTTGTTTCTGCACTCGCCGATTAATTTGTCCTGATAATTTTCATAAAAATGTCTACTGTTTTTCTTCGATTTGATTAAATAAATAATAAAAATAATATAAAGAAAAAAAAAAAAAAAAAAAAATATTATATATATATATATATATATATATATATATATATATATATATATTGGTCTTATTTAGTTAAGTATCATGTACAATGTATTCTAGTAACATATTGTATTGACGAAACAACAAATAGGTACTCTACGAAATATTCATTTCATAATGTATCACAAAAAATACTGAAAGAAAACAACCGTTTTGAGCGACACATACATATTAATGACATCCGGTTAAAACACGTTGCTATGGCAACGAAACTAACAACACAGTATATTTAGAGTTATGGGAAAATAGATTTTATTTTATACAAAATAAGGTTGATATTAAGTTTTTTTAGTAACGGCCTTGCTGTGAAGGAATTTACAGAATAATTTAAATGTACGGAAAATGTCAAGCCATTAGGATGACATGTTAACTTTTTTAACAATGGTTCGGGTTTTTACAGTTTCTAGTAATTGAAGTAGCGTTGATTGTTATAATATGTGTACATACATGATATTATGAAACATGTAATATGTATCTTTTAAATATATAGTTAGATAATAATTAATTATTGTATACGAAGCCAATATAAAGCTTCACGCTGAGAACCTAGTGTTAAGACACTACGTTTCCGTCTCTCTGCCTAATTGAGGTATTGTGTGTTGTGAGTGGCGGAACTTAAGGAAACGCTTCACCTTGATTTCAAACCCAGGAAATGAAAATACTAAACTTTACACATTTCCTGGAGTGGGAGTCGAACCTGCAACCTGTCGCGTTTACAGTCGCACGCTTGTGCTTCTGCGCCACGACAGCCGTTGTATTGTTTAAAAAACCTATTTAATTGTTATATATTTATTTCTTATATGTCATTGATTATGCTGGGTCTTGGCACTGGGAGAATTCACAGGAGTTATATAATTACCCGTGAGTTTCCTGATGCCTCAGCCCTGTGTGATCTAAATCATCGAGAAGTTTCAAAATTTACTTCAGAAGAAAATAGAAGAATATCACTTAATACATGAAAAAAAGAAGAAAGAAGATGATATCAAGAAGATTATACATATATAGTTATAACATTTAAAACAATTAAAATGATATAAGTATTGTTTATTATAAAAATGATTTTCCCTTTTTACTTTGCCAGAATCCGTAGTTAGGCTTCGCTGTTCTAATAAGATCTTTGACTTTAGAATTTTATACGTTAGTGTTTTCATTTCCTGGGTTTGGTAACAAGGCAAAGCGCGGAGTTGAGTTCCGTCACTCAGTACGGAATGTCTCAATTCAGCGGAAAGAGGAGAATCGAGTTTTTTAACACTAGATTCTCAGGTGCCCTCTGCCTACCCTGCTATATGCGGCATACAGCGTGAAGTTAAAAAAATATTTGACTTTTTTAATAATATTATTTAGCAATCATACCAAATTTTAGCTATATGTAGCAAACGAAGAAGATAAGAGAGAACCTAGTGTCAAGACACTCCGTTCGCCACTTTATATATAACATACATACGTACATAGCTTCACGTTGTATCCCGCATATACCAGGGTAGGCAGAGGGAACCTAGCGTTAAGACCTTCCGTTCCCCATACATACTCGTATAACAGGGTTTACATATATTTCTAACATCTTCTAATGAGGTATTTTCTAAGTAAAGTTTATAATTTATGTTAGATATTTCCTTATAAGAACAATAATTAAAAGCGACGTTTAAACAATGCTTATTGTGCTTGCGCGGAAGCTTGTCACCTTTGTCGTTAATTATGTATCTGTTCCGTTGTGATACACACTGCTATTAAAATATTATTTAATATGTTTTCGAGTAATATATTCAGTTTAATACATAAATATATAAAACAAAAAGAGGAGATATATAACGCGTGTCGTGGCGCAGAGACTCAAGCGTGCATCTGTAAACACGACAGGTTGTGTGTTCGATTCTCACTCCAGGAAATCGAATTTATCATTTCCTGGCTTTGGTAATAAGGCAAAGCGCGGCGTTGAGTTCCGCCACTCAGCACGCAATGCCTCAATTCAGTGGAAAGTGGGTAACGGAGTGTCTTAACACTAGTTTCCCTCTGCCTACGTTGCTATATGCGGGATACAGCGTTCACTTTTTAAACATTTTCTATAAATAATGATTATTTGGTCATTTATATATTGAGAAAGAAACAACTTACGATCTATTTGATTAAATAGTGTTTTAAGTGTACGTTCTATTTCAAACATTTTAAAAGATTCCTAAACGATTGCTAGTCTGTTAAAACTGGCGCAATTGTATTTACGGAAACACTTTTACTGTAGATTACGAGATATTTCAACAAATACTACGACTTACAAGATATTATTAATGTCTCTTTTTTTTTTAAATTAAACAATAAATTCTTTTATAATTTGAGCCGTTGATTTGGAAAGTGAGATAACTCCATTTTGTAAAAAAAAATAATTGAAGCTGAATCTAATTACAAATTAACATAATTTTATGTTTTTAATAAAAAAAAAGCAATAACATAAAATTGAGTTGTCTCACTTTCAAAATCAACGGCTAAATTGTATTCTGTGTGTTATTGTGATATATAAGCTACATTACTCGATTCCTTTGTTAGTTTTTATATGAAAAATTTAGATGTCCTGTAATCCATATAAAAATAAATGTAACACAAAAAGATACTGTACAAAAAAATAATCCATAGGAGCCTTTGCAAAGAAAACTTTCGCTAAAAAAAGCGCATCGTTGAGTTCTGCCACGTAACATGCAAAAGTCTACGCAAAAGCAACGAACGGAGTGTGTTGTTGTTAGATTCTGTCTAACTACTCTTCTATGTGGTATAAAACTGCAAGAAAAAGGATTGTAAGGAAAAATAAAAGAAAAATATAATATATTGAAATTTTAAATTAAACCAGTAGTAACCGCTCTGGTCGTGAGTATGAATCATCTGTATGGATGAAAGACTCCTGTCTTCTTATAAGCGGATAATTTTCAACGCTTATAATAGAGGCGTCAAGTTATGAGCTGAGATAGACAAATATTTTTTAGTTTTTTTATTTTATATGTAATATATTTGTAAAAACATTTATTATTTTATTTTTATTTTATTTTTGTTAGGTGGTAGAAGGTTCGTCCTCCGTCTGGCTCGCGACCACTATCATGTCAAAGACGAACCGCCAAATATCTAATGATGTGTTCCGGTTCGATGGCATGTAAGCCAGATTTTCCTCTAGGTTGGCAACGCATCTACAACATCTCTGGTGTTGTAGATGTCTATGGGCCAAGGTAACCACTTACCATCAGGTGGTTCTTCTGCTCGTTTGCCGTCCGTTATCAATAAAAAAAAAACATAGCATTTTGCTGAAATTTATTAAAATAGTTAAAATTATTCATGTAATTTTTATTTTCATAAATTATTCCATATAAATATTACTCAGACTCTAGTTGCGTTAATCATGTTTCGTCAGTTTAAAAAAAAACTTTATTTTTTTTGCTCAATACGCAATTAAATATAAATTCGTATATTATATAACTAGACTGAGCAGCGATATTATTAATATTAAAATAAAAAAAATAAAAAACAAAGTCTTTCAATTTGAACTGTAATCAATCATTGGATGTACTGCCATAATTTTTTTTTACTAACTACTCTAGTAGCTTCAAGGTTTTAAGTTCCTTTACTTTTTGCCTGAATTCAAGTGAGTGCATGTTGAGTGGCGAAACCCACGCGCAGCTCTTTTTTTTTTTTATGGATACGGATTAGCAAACAGGCAGAAGGACACACTTCTGATGAGTAGTAATTTTTGCCGCCCATGAACATCACAGCACAAGAGATGTACTAGATGCGTGCCAACCTAGAGGACACAGATGGAAGGGAGGGATAATGCCAGTAGTCCGCTATCGGAACCACCACATTTTGGGGGAAAGGATGGGTGGGAGAAGCGAGAAACCTGGTCTTTGTCTGTAAAGCAGAAAATAACCATTTCTCCTGATTGTGATTCAGACACCAACCCTGGTTTAAATCTGTAGGCTAGATTCGATTTCTAAGCAAAATAATTTTATCCTCTTAAAAATATTATTTTTTTTCATATAAAAATCGCTAACAGCTTACGTTTTAAGCTTCAACGATTTAAGAAGACAGTTATCTGAAGTATTGTTACTACAACAATCGACCTTTAACATCCATACATCGAGTTTGAACCATTATCACCGTTAAATGTAAACTTTTTTACGCTTTTTTATTGGCAATCGTGAGAATTCCTAGATTGACACTTGTCATTTTTACTCTACTTTTAGGATATTTAATCAAGTTTTAATATGAATAATGTTTATAATAAAACTTGTTGTTTTTCCTTCCATAATAGGGAACTAGTGTCTCGCGCTACTCCAGTTCGTCCTTTCAACTGGAATTCGAGACGTGGTGTGTATTAAATAGTGGAAAGCAATGCCAGGCTTTTTATATTAGAGCATGCAATGAGTATAATTTTATATCATTAGAGTACTTCATGAGAGGGAATCAGACCCCACAAAATGTAATCTGTTTTGTGAATGCTGTCCACTATATATGGCTTTTATGGCGACAAGTGTTCATTTTCTCTGTCTTCATGTAAATCCTTCATTACTCGTGGTTACAGAGAAACTAGTGAGTACACCATACATCACTCTTCTTTTAGCTTTTTAAAGATTTTCTTTCTGAAACCAAATTGAGAAAGATATAATAAAGCTATGGGCCTTAAGAACTCTAATTTCCAATAAGGCCCGCAGACAAGCTTGTAGAAACCTGTTTAAAATTAATTTTATATTGGTATATTATTTTAGCACAATATATTCTCTTCAAATATAAACGGGTTTATTCATCATGACAAAATAACATACGACTTAAAATTAATTTATAACGATTTCAAAAACTCCAGGCTTAAGTGACTTGATTTCATAAGTACTCCGTTGAATGGGCATCGAACCTACGATCAACGTTTTTCAGATGCTTCCTATTCCACTACGATGGCATCAATTTCACAATTATTATTTTTTTAACTTCACTCTGTAACCCGCATATAGCAGGGTAAGCAGAGGGAACTGGAGAACCTAGTGTTAAGACACTCCATTCTGTTTCAACATTTCCGTTTCTCACTTTCCGCCGAATTGAGGCATTGCGTGTTGAGTGGCGGAACTCAACGCCGCGCTTTGCCTTGTTACCAAACCCAAGAAATGAAAATACTAAATTTTACATTTCCTGGAGTGGGCATCGAACCCACAACCTGTCGCGTTTACAGTCGCACGCTTGTGCCTCTGCGCCACGACAGGCGTATTGAAACTTCACTTATTTTTCATTTGTTAAAATTATTTTATCATAATAGTTATAAACTCACAATAAATTAAATAATAAAAAGTATTACCTAACATTTTGTTTGGTGGTAGGAGGTTCGTCCTCCGTCTGGCTCGCGACCACTATAAAAAAAAAAGGTGGTAGGAGGTTCGTCCTCCGTCTGGCTCGCGACCACTATCATGTCAAAGACGAACCGCCAAATATCTTATGATGTGTACCGGTTCGATGGCATGTAAGCCAGGTTTTCCCCTTTTCCACCCATTCTTTCCCAAAAATGTGGTGGTTCCGATAGCGGACTACCACATTATCCTCCCCTTCCGTCTCTATCCTCTAGGTTGGCAACGCATCTACAACATCTCTGGTGGTGTAGATGTTCATGGGCGAAGGTAACCACTTACCATCAGGTGGTCCTTCTGCTCGTTTGCCATCCGTTATCCATAAAAAAAAAAATTACCTAACATACGTTATGTAACAAAATTACTTAAGAAACATCAATTATTGCAATATCTATGTAATAGTTTTCATTACATAAAATTGATAGAATTAAGTAATCTTAATTGTTACCTATCAAGCAATGTAAGAATTTCAACGCTATTTTGACCCACTTCTTGTAGTTTTACCCGAAAATTTGTAGACGTGATAGTTATCGATTCGATTTCCAGTCGAGGAATTAATCATATTAAAATTAATTTCATATCTCCGCTCTGGAACACAAAGTGTGGCGTTAAGTTCCGTAATTCAACGCAATTTAAGCCATGTAAGTACCGCCGTTTAAATATATGCGTCATGTATTTCGAGCGCAAAGAATAGAATGACTGCCTAAACTGCTAAAAGGAAAACTGTTGAGTTTCTTTTCTATTTATTTTTAGCTTTACGCTGTATCCCGCATATAGCAGGGTAGGCAGAAGGAACCTGATAACCTAGTGTTAAGACACTCTATTCTCTTTTAACATTTCCGTTCGCCACTTTCCGCCGAATTGAGGCATTGCGCGCTGAGTGACCAGAGCGACGAAATGAAGATACTAAATATTATTTAATATTTTAATTTCATGGAGTAGGAATCGAACCCAGAACCTGTCACGTTTACAGTCGCACGCTTGTGCTACGCCACGATAGGCCTCGGTTTTTTTTTAAATATATTGAAACGACAAGAAGAAAAGAAAAGAATATTATTTTTATTATCACTGAGATACATGTTTCGATAATGGGTTAGCTTTTTAATTTTTCACGCTTACCTATTGTAGTATTATTGTGTTCGTATACAATGGTTGGTGAGTGAATTATTTAATATGATAGAAAAATTAACGTATGGCCTATTGGTTGGGTAGTTTATGATTCTGTTGACACGGAAGGAATAGGTTCAATGTTCGTCCAAGAATCAATCATTATTTAAAAAAAAGTCTCTTACGGAATGCTTAGAGACACTAAGTTGTCGTCTTGTAACAGTTTCTTTAAATATTTCAATAAAAAAGTACAAATCATATGCTTGTAGTTGTAAAATTATTACGAATAACTCGAAAACGCGTTTAATCTAAACTAAGACTAAATGAGACTACATCAGAACACACAATTAAAATTTCAATCGATTTGCGAATCGCCTTCTTTTTTGAAGTCGAATAAAACATACTCATCCATTTCCACAGGTTGACTGGAAGAGATCTCTTTCAGGGACGAGTCCACCATTGTAAAATTAAAAAAATGTATTTACTTTTTCTCATGTATTCTAAGCACAATAAAGAATATAATAAAACGAAAAATGAGATATTTTATAAATATATGGTATACCTTAATAAAAAACATTGCCTCATTACTTATACCGCCTGTTGTGGCGCAGAGGCACAAGCGTGCGACTGTAAACGCGACAGGTTGTGGGTTCGATTCCCACTCCAGAAAATAGAATTATTCATTTCCTGGGTTTGGTAACAAGGCAAAGCGCGGCGTTGAGTTTCGCCACTCAGCACGCAATTTAATATATATATGACCTGGAGTCGAAATCGAACCCACAACTAAAAGCGTTTACCGTCACGCTATCCCACTGCTTCACGATGACCTATATATTTTTTTTTATCACAAATACATCAATATTTAAAAAAATATATATAAAATAATAATAGACATATTAAAATTTCACATAGATTGATTGCTTCATACAAAGCAACAATAATTTTAGCTGTTGCATATAATCGATACGTTCTCAGAATAACATAATTGCCTCAAAATATCGGCTCGTGCCACAAAATGTATAATTTCTTTAACGCCGATTTGGTTCTTAGAAATTTACTAAGAGATTGAGGTATAGGCTAGGAGGTGGTTTGCGAAATGTTTGGCTTAGTTGTGCTAAATAAACGGTGAAGATATGAAACGGTGAATATATGTAACAGTTTTTGATTTTTGCTAATTGCTTATAATAGAATTTTTTTATATTTTTATTAATAAAGTTTTAAGCAAGTTTTTTTTTTATTTAACTTAGGTATATTATAATTACTTTATTATAGTTATATTAGGAAAGTAACGCATGTCGTGGCGCAGAGGTACAAGCGTGCGACTGTAAGCGTGACAGGTTGTGGGTTCGATTTACACTCCAGGAAATGGAATTTTTCATTTTCTGGCATTGGTAACAAGGCAAAGCGCAGCGTTGATTTCCGCCATTCAGCACGCAGTGTCTTAATTCGCCGGAAAGTGGGGAATGGAGTATCTTAACACTAGGTTCCCTCTGTATACTCTGCTATATGCGGGATACAGCGTGAAGCTATGTATGTATGTAGAAATGTAATAAAAAATGTAAATTGTGTTTATTCCATTTTAAAAGATTACGTTATAATTATGAAATACGATCTTTGCTCTCTTAAAATATAAACATGAAATAGATATCTATATAAATATTTCAACAATATATTAAGCAATGTAATAACTTTTTTACAATATCGATTGATTCTTCTTCAACCGAAGTGCATGAATGACGAATGTATCACGATTTTGATTTCATTGACATAAAAATATTTGTTATTAAGTGTATTTTTTGTTGAGCTATCTAAATTTTGAAGAAAGATTTTTGTCTGTTAAATTACTGAATTCAGTCCCTCTTTTCACCTGGTCACTGCTGGTCGCTCTTGCTAGCCAACCCCTGCTTGCACGATCAAATAAAATAAAATTAAATATCCAGTTAGTATATATTTTTTTTGAATAATTCAGTTAATCACCGTGAAACGGCTAACACTATAAAAAAGGCGAAAACATTTATACATACAGAAAGAGTAAGATAGTCTGCATGGGAGTTAATAATTTAAAAGGAGATACCTATTTTATTAACATACTAAAAATATTAAAAGGCTATGGGCCGGTAAGTAGTAGAATCCTGTGTAAGCAGGATAGTTATTGCTCGAACCCCACTTAAAGTAATATTCACGCTAGGGCCAGTTTAAACTTGTAGTGCTCTGTAACTCGATTGCATCGAGTCCGCAATTCTTTTATGGGACAATGTGTATACTTTTACAATAGGATCCCAGAAAACGTCCGAGAACTTTCCATTTTACAATTTAAAAAATTTTAAAAAGACGTTTGTGTGTTAAAAAGTTATTACTCCACTAGTGATTTTATAAATGATAACATTACCCTGGGAATGAAATGCTTCTGCTCCAGTCTGTTTCTAAAGGTATCATTGCCAATAATAAAGAATTGTAAACCATTGTCGAATAGAGGCTGAGGTCCCGCTGAGCTTGCGTGCCGGTTCTTCTCAGGGTCCGAGGCATTAAATTTAGTGAACTGGTGGTAAAATTATTTTGACTTTGACTGACTTTATTTAAGGTACTTTCATTTCTCCTCTTTCTTTGGTACGATCTCGTTTATTTCGAAATCATCCGGAAAGCAGAAAACAGAGTGTTTTGAGACACTAAGTTAATAGAAAACAAAAAAAAAAAAAAAGGTATTTTTCAGTACATAAATCTAATTTTCGTCATTATTATTATTACTATGAATACAATTATAGTTTCAGTTTGCACCGGACATGTAACAGCTATTTAGAAAGCTCCTTAGAAATATTCATTTTATCATTATGGAAATTCCTCTTCGCTCGTGACACCGTCTCCTCGGGCTACGAAACTAAACTCTGGTATGTTTCTTAAGAAACACCTGTAATCGGTTACTTCTAATAAAATATACTGTTATTTTAAACTAGGAAAATAGTATAGCTTTGCGTCTTATAAATAGACTTAAATAAAAACATTTTAACAATAGATATATTAATACTGGGTTTGGTAACAAGGTTTGCCTTGCTTTGAACACAATGCCTCAATTCGGCGGAAAGTGGGGAGGGAACAAAGTGTCTTAACACTAGGTTCCCTCTGCCTACCCTGCTAAATGCGGGATACAGCGTGAAGCTACGTATGTATGTATACTTACACAGGCGTAATAATAGACGACTGTCGTGGCGCAGAGCCACAAGCATGCGACGGTAAACACGACAGGTTGTGGGTTAGATTCCCCGATTCCCATTCCCTGAAATGTAAAAGTTTAGAATTTTCATTCCCTGGGCTTGGTAACACGTTTAAAGCACGACGTTGAGTTCCGCCACTCAGCATGCAATACCTCAATTCAGCGAATAGTGGGGAACGGAAATCCTAATAGAACGAAGTGTCTTAACACTAGGTTCTCAGGTTCCCTCTACCTACCCTACTATGTGCGGGATACAGCGTGAAGTTAAAAAAAAACAGCTAATCATTCTTTCTGTCTGTGTATCACGTATAATTCTCCACGTCCTTGCGTGTCGAGTCGGCATTCTTGCCTATAATTAGGGCTTCGAGCAAGGGCTACCGATAATTCGCTTGTTACGAATAGTGCTGCTAACTATAATATACGGAAACATACAATAAATATTTATAAGAATCGTGATTCAAACATTTTTGATTCATGGTTAATAAATCGTAAATTGATTTATTTATATGAATCATATATTTTTTTGATAAATTTTAACGTTTTTATTATGATACGATAGTTTAAACGGTTTCTTGTTCAGTTTCCTGTTGAACGGTTGTCGAAATGTGTATGTCTAACGTAGATCTTGGAACAGTTCGAAAATATTAAGCAAGCTAGCTTTGTTGCTGCTAAGCTGCTAAGTTTATTTCAATATATTTAATTAAAAAATACAAAAAATATAATTCAAAAATTTAATTTAATTAGTTTGGTTTTAGGAAAAAGGAATGTATTATATTTTTAACATGATTTTTTCTTTATATAATGTAGAGGCTTAAAGAGACCATTCTGGCCCATTGAGACTAATTGTAATCGCAATCGTTGTAGGTTCAATTCCCAATGTAAATGTGAAGAACGGATTGTTTTGACACTGGATTTTCTCTGCTTATATTGCTATATAGCATAAAGCATCGAGCTAAGAAAATTATTTGTAAAACTTTTTTTTTTTTTAACTTCACGCTGTATCCCGCATATAGCAGGGTAGGCACGGGGAACCAGAGAACCCAGTGTTAATACACTCCATTCTCTTTCAACAATTCCGTTCCCCACTTTCCGCTGAATTGAGGCATTGCGTGTTGAGTGGCGGAACTCAACGCCGCGCTTTGCCTTGTTACCAAACCTAAGAAATGAAAATACTAAATTTTACATTTCCTGGAGTGGGGATCGAACCCACAACCTATCGCATTTACAGTCGCACGCTTGTGCCTCTAAACATAGTTGGAGATATGAACACTAAAACATTTAAAATGTTCATTCAAAATTTTACTACCTTTTGCGAACTAAGCGGAGAGTCAAGTCACTATACAAGTCTTATTTCACGGTACATACCGTGAAATTAGACTTGTATGGTGACTTGATTGTTACTCAATAAAGTGTTTCAAAAGAATATATGTATACATTTACAACACTACAGCTACTGTAAAGTAATTAGCCTGGAGGCGTCGCGTGTATCATTTACCTTAGACTTCTAGTCCACATCTGGACAGCTAATAGGGCTTTTTGCTTGTTTTAATAGTAAAATTATTTTATTGCTATACAATTATAATTTATAATATTTTTTAAGGTTTTTTTCCGAAAAATTAAAAAATGATATTTTCATAGTTTTGTTTGTTCAAAAATGTTAACCCGACGATTGTGGGTCTCCCCCCAAGGTGGACTATTCAAATTATTACTACTTTTTTTTACCTAAATTTGTTGGATTTGCTTGATTTTTTTAATCAACTTGATGACTGTGTTTTTTATGCGTATTACCGCTAACTTTTTACTAGGTGTACCAATTGTTTTTTTTATGACAGCTAGGGCTTCATTTAAATTTAGCGTTGTAGTCAGATCTAACGAGTTATTTTTGTTTTTTGTTATTCGTAATAATTTTACTCCTAGCAATCTTAATCCTAGCAAATCGACAAATCGACTTATCAACCTATTCACGTCTGCTACGTATATAATATGCCCAAGTTAGTTGCAACATGACAAAGTAACAGCAGGATGCAGTTATTAGTGTTTTGTTGAAACGTTTATCTCTTAAATATAGCAAATTAGAAAACTGTATGCTGATATTGTAAAGTGATATTCTCATTAAAACCGTTTACAAAATTGAATGTCTTTCAATGTAACACACTTACGCGTTAAATAGGCTGTTGTTTGGTTGGTTTTGGTTGGTTGGTTGGTTGTTTTATGTACCACATAGCAAAGGATACAGAGAATATGTCTGTAATATATATGAAAATATGTAAGTTACCTCCCAAAGAGTAACCTGTATCTAGAAGACATTCTTCTGGAAATCCTTGACTGTTTAAGGCAAGAAATACGTTTCGGATACAATTACTCTATGTTATTTCTACATTAATAATCATAAACTTATATAAGAACATTTAAATTTATAAATGTAACAATAGTTTTACAAACATATAATATAAACCTATGGAAAAGATTGAAAATAATTAATATAAATAAAAACTGCTGAGACCATCGTGGTGCAATAAGACATCATCTGACTACAAGGGGTTGAGTTCCGTTTCACTTAACACGTTCTCAAAATCATACATACATACATACATACATAGCTTCACGCTGTATCCCGCATAAAGCAGGGTAGGCAGAGGGGACCTAGTGTTAAGACACTCCGTTCCCCACTTTCCGCCGAATTGAAGCTTTGCATGCTGAGTGGCGGAACTCAACGACGCTTTGTAACCAAACCCAGGAAATGAAAAATTCCATTTCCTGGAGTGGAAATCGAACCCACAACATGTCGCATTTACAGCTTAGCTTTTACAGCACCCTGCGCCACGATAGGCGTTGCTCAAAATCAATGTTTCGAATTCGAGCCGATAGTGGAAAATGAAGTGTTTTGGCCACTACGTTCCCCCTTACTACCCTGTTATGTTTAAAGCTTGAAGCAGTAAAAAACAAATATTTATAATAACATCTTTAATATCCATATTGTGCAGTTACACGTTTTATGCTTGCCGGAAATGCTTGGCACTTTTTATGCTTGGCAAATTTTATGCTTGGCACTTGCCGGAATCAACTGAAGAGCGGAGAAATGAAAATTTATATTTATTTACATTTATTCCCTCGAGTGGAAATCGAACCTAAGCCTGGGACGCAATACCCCAAATTACTATCTTAAAATTACTAAATTTACCAAGACAAAGTCGGGATAAAGCACTAGTAAACATTATATACCTACTTATATTCTACACTCTAGCACTCCAACAAAAGTTCGTTAAATTATATTAAAATGTTCGGGCGTGCCCCAAATGTCAAGGGGTGGTAGGAAAAGGGTGGCCTAATGGTTGTTAGTCACGAATCTTTCTTACACCATAGCGGCGCCGTTGTTAAGGTGCAGGTAGATTTATTTTAGCTACGTTATCGCTAGCCGTTATAAAAAATGAGCCTTTATGGGGGATTTGAAGGTAGATATAGTAGTTGAATTTACGATTTGGCTGTATTTTGGGAACGGATCGTAGTAGAACGGAATGTTAACACTAGGTTATTAGATTCCCTGATGTTTTTTTTTTATTAATTCTAAAGAACTGATAAGATACTATAAAATATATATCGTTTAGAATAAAGAGATATATATCTCTTTATAAATAAATAAAGAGATATATAGTTCTATATAGAACAAGTTCGTTAAAATAATATAATCCTTTTTGACCTTTTTGAAGTGATTCTATTTAAATTATATTCATTTCCCTGCAGTAAGACAAACTGTGACGTTCCAGTTCCCCACTTAGTACTTAACACTAGATTGCCTAAAAACAATTAAAAACAATAGATTGACAAAAAGCGATGAGAATCGAACTCACAACCGATCGTGATTTCAGTCCGATACCGTCTTATTCTACCATGGTCTTATAGCTGCTATAAAACTAAGCAGCCTATAAATTTCTTTAAATTACAACCGTGAAGGCGATGGGATTCGAACCTCCAACCACTTTTACAGTCAGCCCCACTGAACCATAGCCTCATAGCTTCCATACACCTAAACTAGCAACAAATTTCTTTAAATTACTCCACCTGCATTGTACCTCTAGTAACAACTTCCTACCGACGCTGTAGCCACCCGTGCCAGGCACGAGTCGAGGGGGTCGGTATGTTTGCTACCGTTACCATGGCACTGATTGAGGAGATTGTATAGAAACACGTCATGTTAGTTTGCCTTGCCTTTTATGGTCTATGCTATGTTGTTTCATGTGTTTGAAATTTTTATAATGACTTTTTAGATTTTTTTAACTTCACGCACATAGCAGGGTAACCAGAATTCCGGAGAACCTAGTGTTGTTAAGAACTCCGTTCTCTTAGGTGTCCGTTCCCGTTTTCCGCTGAATAGTGACCGCTGAGTGGCGGAACTCCAACGCCGCGTTTAGACATTTACATGGCTTATTAAAATAAAAAGTTTCATGGGTTGATAAATCGACTTGCATATTCAATTATTTGAACATTAATGCAATTAGATTTACGTATAGGCGATTACGTCAAATCAATAAGATTTCAGTAGAGAAATATTTTTAATTAATGTTAAAATAAAATTTAGAGAGAAAACTTACCTAAACTTAAAAAGCATGCCCTGAAAAATATGATAATACCATATATCACGTGCATAGAATGATAATAAAAGTATTGACCTGCGTTTGTATAGTATTGTATTTTATGTGACATTTAATATAAATTTATTTAATATATATATATATATATATATATATATATATATATATATATATATATATATATATATATATATACTATATATATATAATTAATTGTTGTCTTTAATCACCTGCTAAATTATTTCCCACATGACAAGGTTGGCTGGTAGAGAATGCTTTTTAGCGTTAAGTCCGCCTTTTGTGCATTTATGTTAAACATAGTGAGCAATAAAGGATAAATAAATAAATACCAGCTTTAGAATTCAACTTCAGCTACTAGTGACTTTTTAGGTTGTACGTTACTCTGCTATTTGAACTTACAAGCATACGAAAAGCACATATAATATTTTCCTTTTTTTTTTGACTTCACGCTGTATCCCGCATATAGCAGGGTTGGCAGAGCGAACCTGAGAACCTAGTGTTAAGACACTCCGTCCTCTTTCAACAATTCCGTTCCCCATTTTCCGCCAGATTGAGGCATTGCGTGCTCAGTGGCGGAACTCAACGCCGCGCTTTGCCTTGTTACCAATTACCATATATAATATAATATATCTATAAGTAGGTATATATAAAATGCTTGCGTTATTGAGTGATTGACAGACATACATACATACGCGAAACTACTGGCCATAGAAAACTAATATTTGGTATGTAGGCTCCTTGTTGAGTGTAAGGGAGCATTAGGAGAGGACTTCTCGAAACTTCTACGAAAACTGGAATTAATGAGATTTTTTATTTTATATTCCACGCAAACGAAGCCACGGGATACAGCTAGTATATAATAAATCAAAGCTAGATATAAATGTCATGTCACAATAAAATTATTATGTATCATAAACCAGAAATTGATTAAATATTAGGTATTTACTGTCCGTTATCTATGTTATGTCCATTGAGTCTGATTATAATTACATACTTTGTGAATATTTATCTTGATAATTGAATTAATTTCTATCTGAGGCCAGTCGTGGCGCTGGCATAAGCTTGCGACTGTAAACGCGATAGGTTGTGGGTTCGATTCCCACTCGAGAAAATTAAAATATTAAATGATATTTAGTATTTTCATTTCCTTGATCTGGCAACAAGGTATAGCGCGGCGTTGAGTTCCGCCAATCAGCACGCAATGCCTTAATTCAGCGGAAAATGGAGAACGGAAATCTTAAGAAAACAGAGTGTCTAAACACTAGGTCCTCAGGTTCCCCTCTGCTTACCCTGCTATGTGCGGGATACAGCGTGAAGTTAAAATATATTTTTTCGACCGATAAATGCATGAAATAGAAAGATTCGAATAATAATTTTTATTAATTATTTTCTTTATTTCCAGGTGATATGGAGCATCATCATCAGATTACAGTGATGAAGAAGTGGGCGTGTTGGCGCGAGGTCAAAAACTATGGGTGCGAGGCGTCCGCGCTCCTTCACCACCTGTGCAGATATAGTACGAGCTTTACAAGATGCTCCTGAAGGTAGTACAAAAATATTTGGGTTAGAGAACCTAGTGTCAAGACACTCCGTTAGCCCTTATACCGGCCGAAGTGAGACATTGCCGTGTTAGGTGAGAGACGGAACTAAACGCCGCGATTTACAGGGAGAAAGCTAGTACAATGGTTCAAATAAATATTATTGTTACTCGATTTTGCCGTTTTTAGGTGTTAACATGTTTTAGTTATTTATTTAAGCCAGGTTTTTCCCTTTCCACCCATCCTTTCCCAAAATGTGGTGGTTCCGATAGCGGACTACTACATTATCCTCCTTGCACACCTCATCTGTATCCTCTAGGTTGGCAACGCATCCTGAGTACATCTCTTGTGTTGTAGATGTTCATGGGCAGAAGGTAACCACTTACCATCAGGCGGTCCTTCTGCTCGTTTGCTCTCCGGTATCCATAAAAAAAAATTTAAACACCAACGTTTGTTCATTCAACAACATCAGTACATACAAATAACATATTCAGTACACAGGAGTTAATCTAGGTGTAACATACACTTATAGGCAGATACATAATGCTTAGTTAAAACAAAATAATAATTGTAATAAGAAAATAATTGTTAAAAATATTTGTAGTGAGGCAAGAGAAAAAAACGAAAAAAAATCACGCTTGGGAGGATAGACAAAGACCTAGTGTTCCGGCAATCTGTTACCCTTCTACACCTACGAAATAGGGACATTGCGTTTGTATGACGGAATTCAACACTGCGCTTTGTCTTATAGAGCAAGAAATGAAAATTGCTTAAATATAATTATGTCCCAACTTGGCCGTGTTTGGTATTAACACGTTTTTCCTACTAAATAGTGTCGTGAAACTATGATCGCCCTTTCCGAAATATAGACATTGCGTTTCACAGACATCAATGCTGATAGGCATCGTCATATCAGAGCGGAGAAATGAACATAATTTAAGTACAATCGTTCCCCCGAGCGAACATCGAACTCATAATCAATCACGCTTACAGCGCCTATAATCCCACTGCGCTACTGTGTCCTCTATAATGATACGTATGTAATATTTATATACTTTAATAAATAATTTAGCAGGTGGCTTAAGTGATCACGGTGAATGGGTACTAGCTGAGCGGTGGCGTGGCGTCGAACGACCGTTGCCACCAGATGTGCCCGTCCTACACGTACTCGCTGCTTGGGGCGATGCTAGACATGAGGTGAATTTAACATATTTTGCTATAAAGTCCTCCATAGACCGTATTTTCTTTTTTTTTCACCTTTATCCTGCTTAGCAGGGTAATCAAAGTGAACATGCTATGGTATCAAAATACTCAGTTCATCGCTTTTTGACCAGTTTCAAGGCACCGCGTGTTAAGTGATGAAAGTTGTGTGTCACTTTGTCTTACGACATAGAAATGTAAATAGTTTAATAATATTAATTCCACCCAGTAGGAATCGAACCCACTATCAGTAGCATTTACAATTGAACTCTGTACCACTACGCAACGATAGCCTAGATAACATATATGATATGTAGAATTATAAGAATTTCGCAGTTTTAATATTTAATAAAAATTCAGTTTAATTGTTACTTTGGAAGAAATTTTCTTTTCATAGAAACAAGCTATGTTTATTTTTTATTGTAATAAATTATTAAAAAAATACAATTTTAGTTTTCCAATTATAACAGTATCACTGTCGTTTATCATTTTAATATTTTGAAGCAAAAATCCTAATCTACATTTTCTCATAAAACGAATTTACACCCAGGCGGCTTATCACCTCTTTCATTGCGTGTATTGATATTATACAAGACACTTCGCTGCTTTTCTTTTTTTTTAACTTCACGCTGTATCCCGCACATAGAAGGTAGGCAGAGGGAACCAGAGAAACTAGTGTTAAGACACTCCGTTCTCTTTTAATATTTCCGTTCCCCACTTTCCGCCGAATTGAGGCATTACGTGCTGAGGCTGGCGGACCTCAACGCCGCGCTTTGCCTTGTTACCAAAGCGAGGAAAAGAAAAAACTAAATATCACTTAATACATTCATTTCCTGGAGTAGGAATCGAACCCACAACCTGTCGCGTTGACAGTTACACGCTTGTGTCTCTGCGCCACATACGCTGGCCTTATGTGCCTAGTGTGTTATATATGTATTTTTCTTTTGTATTTAGGTCCGCCTTTCTCTTCGTCGGTTATCCAGTGGTGGAGAGGACGATTCAGGACGCGACAGCGACGGCGGTAGTCGTGCGAGATCGAGAAGAAGGCGGAAAGGCGTTAGGGCTGCCACCCCACCTCCTAGATCTAAAAGTGAAGACCCAGCCGCCAGACTTGTATCCGTTATACAGCATCAAAGTAGAACGATACACCAACAGCTTGACAAATTAAGGTAAAATAATAAAATACATATAAACTAAACAAAATCTAAGAAATTATATATTTTTTTTATTCTGTTACGTAAATTATTTTTTTTTTTTGTGTCGAAATTCATAATTATTAATTTTAAATCAATAAAACTTCATTGAAATAAATTATATAACCTTGCAGGGAACAAGAAAAGCTCATCGATCATTTAGAAGACCAAACCCACAAGACTCGCATGGAGAAACATGGAACGAACTATCTCCTCGAATCCTATTTAAGGGACTTGGGGAGATCGAGCGAGCAAAACGACAGTCAGGCAGGCAACAGCGACAGCGGGGTTGGCGTAGGAAGTGGCACACCACCAAGAAGACATACAAAACATAAATCTAGAAGAGAAAGGCATCTAATGAGGGAACATTACTTCACAAAGGAACTAACAGACATATGCCAAGTAAATTCAGAAAGATTGATGCAGACATCAAACGACACTGACTCAGATGCTTCAGCTGACGAACTTTCGAGAATACGCGAAGAAATCGAGTTACTAGAAAAACTTGCAATCATCAACAAGAGATTACATAGAGAAGAAGAGCTAGTAGTGAGGTTAACAGCGAAAGTGAAACGGTATATGGACGAAAATAAAGCAAATAGCTGCGAAAACGCATCACAAGTTACGTTACTAATGAACAAAATAGAACAAGACTTGGAAACCACTACAAAAGAAATGCAAGACAATACGGTAGAGTTAGAAAGAGCGGATAAAGAGATTGAGTTTAGGATGAAACTGTTAGACGAATTGACTTTGGAATTGGAAAAGGAGGAATTACAGAACTCTATATTAGAGAGACAGTTAAATGAAGCTTCTAGCCGACAACCAATCATTTTGCAAGAAAGTTACATACCTGTTTTGGACCAGAACAATGTAAGCCAGCCGGTGTTCACGTATAACGGAAACGGATACGTTCTAGACACGTTAGTATGACACACGATATATAATTGAACATTTTCCAAAGAATCTTTGAAATTACCATAGTTCACTTACAATGAGAGTGATGTCCTTCCAAACTAAAGGTTCCAAAATTTAATGATAAATTAGCTTTAAGTTAGACGTAATACAAATGGTGCTAAATTGTATACTGTTTATTTAGTTTCCAGCACTAAAGCGACCTAACCGACTATTGGCATAAGTCTCCGTTCTCCATTTTTCCTCTATAAAGAGATAAAAAATTAAGACATAACGAATATAATTATTATAAATAAGTCTTTTCACTAACAACATATATAAGTTGTAACAAGCATATAAGAATTTCGACATAGCTGGATAAGAACGCATGGCTTAGCGGTCAGAGCGCTTGCAAGGTTTCCAAGAGGCGCGGGTTTGATTTCTGCTGCGTTCAATATTTTACTATAAGTAAGATTAAATGAATAACTACCAACTATTATCTATATAACACGCTTGCTACTAAGTGACTGACAGACAACATACAGGCGAAACAACTGGCCATAGAAAGCTGAAACTTTAGCATGTAGACTCATTGCGAAGTGTAGAGAAGTACTAAGAGAGGATTTCTAGAAATTTCTATGAAAACGGGAAAAAAATAATTTAGATTTTATAGTCCACACAAACAGTCGCGGGATACAACTACTATATAGATAAAAAATCGATTTTTTTTACATATAATGTTTATTCTGATCACTACGGACATGCGTTCACTTTTCTGAACTTTCTCTACATTGAAAAAAAATCGAAGTTAGATCACTTTAGTGCTGAAAACGAATCTAGATATAGAAAATATATATCGATTCCGATACCAAAAATGTTAGACAAAACCACCAATCAATATGTAATTTGTTAATTAGTAACACTAGTCAATTGATGATTGTAAAATATGTGTCACAGACTATGCCTATCATTATAGTAAGCTAAATTCTTTTATAATTATAACATGTTCATTTTTCATAGATTTTTATAATTTTTTTTTAATATAAATATTAAATTTACGTAAAAATAATATTTTCTTCCAATTATTTATATCCTTTTCTAACTCAATTATGTATAAGGCAGGGCTTCTTAAATTATGGGTAGCAAAATTCTGGGGTCGGGAGATTTTAATGTCTAATATTTATATATACCATTTTGGCCAATTATCAATTTGTACCATCAATTTGCTACCCGACCCCAAATGGGGTTGGGTAGCAAAACTCTGGGGTCGGGAGATTTTAATGTCAAATATTTATATATACAATTTTGGCCAATTACCAATTTGTATGGGGTCATCAAGAAACTCGTAATCATAAATGGGGTCGTGAATAATAAATGTTTAAGAAGCCCTGGTATAAGGCAATATAATTTAACAGTAAAAATTAAACAAGCTAAATGACAAATAAATAATTAACATTTTACCAAGAAAAATGCGACTTCAAATAAAATGCAATAAAAAGTGAAATTATTACGAATAACTCAAAAACTACTTATTATACCTTAAATAAGACTCAAAATTGGTTAACCCAGTAAAAAGTTATGCGATAACATACATATAAAAATACAATGACATTAAGAACGTCGTTTTTTTTTTGAAGTCGTTTAAAAATCATTCAAAAACACTTTAACGATATATTAATATCATCATAATTAGAAAATAAATAATATGTTATCTGTTATAACTCGATGTTATCTTACTAATCGATTTATTAATAAAATAATCGCATTTTAATCGATTATTTAAGTAAAAACGATATGTGTTAATTAATCGATTTCCGGTTAGAACATATGAATTTTATCATAGTTTTTTTTTAAATGTTGTATTATGTATGTTTGTATATTGATTACAATTAAGATGTACAGAAGAAATAAAACCGTTAAAAATATGCATGTTTTTAATTAAAAAAAAAAGAAAATACAGAATTTTAATTGGTTCCTGAAGACTTCCTTGGCCAGTGTCTAGATTCTCTGTATGCTGCAAATGCTATATATAAAATATTTACACGAAAACATTAAAATGTCACAGATAACTAAAAATAAAACAGTTAAAGAAAATAAATTGTCCTTTTGACAGCTGTCAGATTTATTATGTTATTGAGTGAATCAGAAATATAACTTTTCGGTTTTTTATTACTTATCATATCATAAGAATTCTGAAGTAAGAATTCAGTTTAAATGTCACAAAGATGCATTCAATAGATACAGAGAAAATAAACGTTTTTTCAAGAGTTGTGACTACCATGACTCTTTTTTACAAGGGTTATCAACAATTAAACATATCGCCTTATAAATATGTCAAAATGTATTCACTAGAAACCAGTGAAGTTTTTCTTTGCTTATCCTGCTAGACAGAGACCGAAAGAGGGAAGAAAAATGTTAAAAGACAGCGGAGTGTTTTAACACTAGATTCTCTCTCTAGTTCCCTCTGCCTGCTATGTGCGGGATACAGCGTGAAGCTAAAAAAAAACAATTATATAAACCATTACACAGCAAATTCAACAAACCTAAACACTGGCCAAGGAGAGTCTTTGAAAACATACAAAAAGGAGGGTAAAATACAATACACGTAATAGAAGACCGTACAAACGTTAAGCGATTCTGCGTAATTTTTTTCTTTTTTGCTTATCACATCTGTATGTTCTTGCAAACGGTCTGTTATTACTCCGTGTCCATGGCGACCTGGAAGAAAAACAAAATATATTGAAAATTATCAAAATATTTTTTTACAAATATATAAAGGGAGAGTTAGATCATCGTGGCGCAGTGGTGTAGTAACTAATTGTAAACGCAATTGTTTGTGGGTTCGATTCCCACTCAGGGTAATAATAATAATTATAATAAAACACTTTATTGCAAATAATAAATAAAGAATAACAAAATGACAAACATGTAAGTAAGCAAAGGCGGCCTTATCACCAAAAGTGATCTCTTACAGGCAACTATTATCGATTGTGTACTTCATGTGAGACATCTTGTTGGCGTGGAAAAACAGTGCAAAAAATAATAATACTAAATAAATAATTATTAGAAATACATAAACTGGCATTTTCTAGTTGATAATATACACATGTATATTATTATATATGAGACAAAGAGCAATATTGGCTATGCATATATGCTATATATATATATATATATTATATATATATATATATATATATATATATATATATATATATATATATAAATATAAAAATAAATAAATAATAATAAAGTAAGATAATACATAGGACTACAATAAGAGCTTTTGGTGCTTTTTGACATCTCATATTTAAATATATTAAGAGATGACGATTGTCTAGTATAAGGTGTAGTGTAAATGATTATTCTCCCATATAAATTAAGGTAAGTAAAAGTTGAATTTCATGCTCCCCTCCGTCCGCGTAAATTTCGTAAAAGCGAGAGTATATAGAGCTTGTTTCTGTGTATATATATATATATATATATATATATATATATAGATAGGACCTAATCGAAAACACATACTATTTTGATAATTTCCTACTCAAAAAACGACTTAAAAACGATGTGATCTTTATCGACTTTGATTAAAAACAATAATATAAATTAAGATATATAATCTAAAAAAATAAAAAGAAATAAATGTACAAATCATATTAACGTTTCGCAAAAATACTGTATATTTTTAAATAAGTCAAAAATAAATTTTTTCCCCAAGGAGGCTCGGTTTTTCAGGTCAGAGCTGTTCAAGCCGGCCCCCACAAAACTCCCCGGTGACGCTGTCGAGGCCAATAGGGCCAACAGCATACTATTATCGAAAAAAAAAAAAAAAAAAGTCACCATTATTTTTTTTTTTTTTTTTTTATGGATACCGGATGGCAAAACGAGCAGAAGGGACCGCCTGTAAGTGGTTACCTTTCGCTCCATGCAACGCCCATAACACCAGAGATGTACTAGATGCGTTGCCAACCCAGAGGATACAGAGATGGAAAAGGAGGATAATGTAGTAGTCCGCTATCGGAACCACCACATTTTGGGGAAAGGATGGTGGAAAGGGGGGAAAACCTGGCTTACATGCCATCGAGAACCGGAACACATCATAAGATATTTATGGTTCGTTCTCAACATGATAGTGGTCGCGAGCCAGACGGAGTGACTAAACCTCCTACCACCAAAAAAAAAAAAAAACAAACTATACCACTCAAAGGTGCGTAATTACACCACTTTCTATAACGACTTTCGTGGGCAACGGTAGCGCGTCTGACTCAGGATCATCAGCGTTGCGTGTTCAAATCAATGTCGGGGTCAAAGAACATTTTTACTTTTTTTTCTTATTTTTATAAATATATATTATATTACTTATTTCACTAGTTGATTATTTTATTTTTCTAGAAGGTCACCGACTAAAAAAAAAGGTAATATTTTCAATAAATTCTAGTAAGTTTAATAAAAATTATACTAAATTTTGCCAAATTAAAGATTACGCTATATATTAACATACTATGAGATTTAGAAGCTTCACGGTGTATCCCGCACATAGCAGAGTAGGCAGAGGGAACTAGAGAACCTGGTGTTAAGACACCTGCTCTCTTCTTTTTAACAGTTTCGTTTCCCACCTTTCCGTAATAATATTGAGACATTTATTGAGATTTAAAAAAATATTTCATTTTATATTTACTTGAATGGTACAATAATCTTTTGACAACAGTTTACTGTTAAACAGTATCTAACTGCCTCACGATGGCCTCAAATTTAATTATTTTTTTTTAATAATAAATTCTGAATAATATAATATATCGTTAGGGGCTCATTTGTAAATTCTGCTTATTTGTTATTTAAATACTTTTAACTTGAATTTCTTTGATTTTCTTTGAATTTTGTCATTTATCTTATGAATAAAGCAATTCTAATCCTTACTATTATCTAAAAAAAATGTATACGCAAATCCATTTATCAACCTATTCACGCTTGGTACGAAATAATACTTACATTATTATATCTGATAAGAAAGAAATATATATATTTATTTATATACAAACTAAATACGATAATGCGTTGAGTTCTCAGAATTGGATCGCCGGTAATTCTATTATCTTTCTATCAAGATCAGAGGTCAAAAGTCAACTGACTACAAACATTCATTTAAAGCCCGTCCGACGAGCGTCCAAGATGGGCGTGTTGAATATAATTTTAATTTTAAATATCATTTCGTGCTCACTATCACAAAACCTAGACTATTTGGACCCAGTTAGACTACAAACGAAAACAACTCCGGAACAACAACAGACACTCGCCTATCAAATAATAAGTAGATATTATACTTCTGTCAAAGTCGATATCAATCCTATTTTGTTTAACGATCACAAAGACGCGTTCGCGTTACGAACGGTCAATGGGCAACTACAGATCCGAGCCAGCACTGGAGTTGCCGCATTGTGGGGCTTCAATTATTATTTGAAGAAATACTGCAAGAGTCAGATCGCGTGGCAGGTCCAACATGTGTCCATACCCAGTCCCCTGCCAGATGTCGACGAAGTTGTTATAGCAAATGACAGATTTCGTTACTACCAGAACGTTTGTACTGCATCTTATAGTTTTGTGTGGTGGGGACAGGTAGATTGGCAGGCCCATATTGAATGGATGGCTTTAAATGGAATCAATTTGGTGTTAGCCCCCGTCGCCCAGGAGGCGGCATGGGCCAAAGTGTACAAGCAATTAGGAATGACACAAGATGAGATCAATGAGCATTTTACAGGCCCAGCTTTCCTCGCTTGGCTTCGAATGGGCAACGTCCACGGTTGGGGTGGACCGCTAACACAATCGTGGTTCAACAGGCAAAAGGAACTTCAAGAAACAATGATTGATTACATGTATCACCTTGGCATGGTGCCCGTATTACCCGCATTTAGTGGCCACGTACCGCGTGCGTTTGAGAGAATCTTTCCAAATGTAACACTGTATACGGTACAACAATGGAACAAATTTAGTGATGACTACTGTTGTAATTTCTTTATGGACCCAAAGGAACCTCAGTTTAAAGTTGTAGGTAAAATGTTTTTAAATGAAATTACGGCTAGCATAGGCACCGCGCACATTTACACAGCGGATCCGTTCAACGAGATCAAAGTGGAGCCGTGGTCGACGTCGTTGGTTCAGGAAACCGCCAAATCCATATATTCGACACTAACAGACGTAGACAAGGACGCAGTATGGCTACTTCAAAATTGGATGTTCGTCCATAATCCTTTGTTGTGGCCTCTAAAGAGAGTAGAAACATTCATCACGTCAGTACCGAATGGTCGCATGCTTTTACTTGACTTACAGGCAGAACAATGGCCTCAATACGATTTGTATAAAATGTACTACGGTCAGCCTTTCATTTGGTGTATGCTCCACAACTTTGGTGGTACATTAGGAATGTTTGGGAACATGGAAACGATTAACAAAGATGTGTATGAAGCGAGAACCCTTGCAGACAGCACTATGATTGGAATAGGTCTTACACCTGAGGGTATTAATCAGAACTATGTAGTTTACGACTTGATGCTAGAGTCAGCGTGGCGTAAACGTCCTGTAGAAGATTTAGAGGAGTGGGTCGGCGATTACGCAGAACGGCGATATGGGTGCAACGCCACGTCAAGTGCTTGGAGATTCCTATTGAAAAGTGTATACAATTTCAAAGGTCTTAATAGAATGCGGGGTAAATACGTAGTGACGCGGCGACCAAGTTTTAATATACGGCCGTGGGCTTGGTACAAGAGTCACGATCTGTTTGAAGCTTACAAAATATTTGCTTTCGTAGAAGACAATGTTTGTAACACCCCAGGTTTCCTCCACGATTTGGTGGACGTATCAAGACAAGCCTTACAATACCGAGCCGAACAGTTGTATCTGAGCCTACAAAAAGACCGGTACTCAAATAACATGGTATTTAACTTCTCGATTAACCGTTTCTTGGATGTGATGAGCGATATGGAAAATATATTGGCAACAAATGACGATTTTACAATAAAAAAATGGCGAAATGACGCAAGACAACTGGCGGTAACAAACGAAGAAGTCTATTTATATGAATTGAACGCTCGAAATCAGATAACTTTATGGGGACCAAATGGGGAAATAACCGACTACGCTTGTAAACAGTGGGCCGAGCTCTTTCACTATTACTATAAGCCTAGATGGGAGAGATTCTTGCAAATGGCATTAGACGCGAAGACAAGAAACGAGACATTTGACGAACGAAGCGCACAACGTATGGTGAGATCGTCGATAGAGGAAGCCTTTCTCATTACTGACATCTCCAATTTACCAGGTAACGATGCAAAAGTAGTAGCGGCGGCTTTATATGAGAAATGGGCCTTTGTTTCCGATTTGGACGATTTACCTCAAACCGTCATAATAAAAGATAAGAACAAGAGAACAACTATGGCGGACATTCCAATAGATAATGATGAAACAAATGATTTTCTACCATCAGTTACATTATTACACCCCACAACACCTACTAATTAAAAAAAATATGTAGTCATTATTTTTTCATCTGTGGTCATATATAATATATGTTTCGTGACTTCACCATACAAATTATTTTATATTTAATAGAATTTTTAAAGTTTTAATATTATAAAACATTATTACTATAACTTTTAAATAAATCAATATAACTTTTTCTATGTTTTAATTGACCATATCATAATATGTATGAATGTAACAAAATAACTATAAGTAGAAATAACATATTTTTTGTGAAAGAAAGAAAGAATTCATTAAATAATTATACAATAGAAGACAAAGGAAATTATAATAATAAAAATAATAAATATTTTCATTTCCTGGGGGGGGAATTGAATCCTGTTGCATTTACAGTCACACGCTTGTTCCTCAGCGCTACAACACTCCATAATATTAAATTCTATTTGGCAATTTCATTTTCTTGTTCTGAACTAACAAGACAAGGCGGGGCATTGAGTTCCGACACTCAGCACACAATGCCTCAATTCAGCAGAAAGTGGGGAATGGAAATGTTAAAAGAAAACAGAGTGTCTTAACACTAGGTTCTCAGGTTCCCTCTGATTACCCTGCTATATGCAAGTTAGTGAGAAGCTATAAAAAAAACAAATAAATAAATACCTGAGGATCCCTCTCTTCCCCCGCATCAGCTGCATCTCCTGTAGCTGTTCCACCTCCACGTCTCTCTTCACCCTCCACCAGACTCAAGTAGCGAGCAAGTTCCGCTTCCTCACACACTTGGAGAGATATTTTTGGACCTACTATGGCGATTGATACATTCTGTAATAAAAATATAAATTTTCATTATTAATTTATTTTTTATTTTTGTGTAAAAAAAAAATGACAATGTTCTTATATACAATGTTTTAGTCACTGCCGCACTATAGGATGAGAAATATATGAAATATATATATTTTTTGTAGCTTCACCCTTCACTCATAGCAAAGTAGAGAGAGATAACTTAAGTGTAAAAACACTCCGTTCCCTTTCCGTCTAAATTCTACACATTGCATAACTCAACTTCATAACACAAACATGAAAATTGTTCAAATACAATAATTTCCCCAAGTCACAATCGAACCTACAACCAATCCAATACAGTTAGACTAACCTAAAAAATAATTAAAATTATCATATAATATTCAAACCAAATTACCTTATTATTCAAATCAACTTCATTCGGCAATGTGTCCCTAAGGGCCCTAAGACCATGTGCAACTAACTCATTTAGATCACAATCTATAAAAAGCACTTAGTGTTTCAACAAGTCCTAGCCGACGCGAGATCGCAGCCCCACCGGCTTTACCGTTCTGGCAAATCAAAGAAATTTGCAGATGGACAAGTTTGGTAAATATGAGGTCCTTGATCCTGAAAAAATATTAAAATAATATGTTAGCTGGTCATTATTATATAGACATACATACATAGATAAATGTCTGGATCCGTAAGGTAGAAGGGCAGGGCAGAGGGAACTCCAGCGGTTAAGACACCTGCTTCCCACTTTCCGCCGAATTGAAGCATTGGTGCTGTGTGGCGGAACTCAACGCCGCGCCAGCCTTGTTAAATAATCCTGGGTGAAATGAAAAATCCATTTCGTAGTGGAATCAAACCACTGTCTGTGTGCCAACAGACATATATAGACATAAAATGCATTAGGAATTTTTCTTCTAGATATATGAGTGAGGTCATTGTGGGCTGTGGGATAATACCTTTGACTGTTCACACATTTGGCTGTGAAGTTTGATTTCCACTCAGGGTGTAATGCGGTGAACTGAATGTTTAACACTATGTCTTCCTTTTTGAATGCCTTGCCACGCAGAATAAGAAAAAAAGCTAAGTTCTTTAACATTTTATAAATGTATATGATAAAATAAGCTGTTAATATTATAATAAAAAGGCATGTGTCATACATTATTTTTAGTACTTTATAAACGAAAATGATTGCAATTTCTTCTTTCTTTCACAAAAAAGCTAAAAAAATTTTACAATATCTACTTATATTTGTTTTAAGAGGAATTCAAAACAAAAGTGTTAAAAAAAATGATATTTCAAAAAAGTTAATAAATCAATGAATATAAGTATTGTAAATAAAATAAAGCACTTACATCATAACCAGCACAACAGTCCCTAATACCGTTATAAGTCTTTTATCATATCTCTGAGTACAAATTTGCATTTTATTGCCAACTAATGCAATGAGGCGACCAACAGGCATTGGTGCATCATGGGCATATCTGTGATTCAAGCACTCTGTACGCATAAAACGGCTGAAAAGAATAAAAGTTCAATGATTTTGTTTCATGTGTAATAAAAAGATATTAAAGAGAACCTAGTGTCAAGACACTCTGTTCTCTGCTTGTATGTCCAGATTTAAGACATTGCATATTGAGTGGTAGCACTCAACTCTTTATACCTAACCTTGTATTGCCAGTGAAGGGAAATATTAATATTAATACTATTCTAGTATTCAATTTACAAATATTTTTATTTAACATAGTATCACAATAATAGCCACTTTATTTTTATTGTTTCATTTTTATTTAACATAATGTTAAGACACTCTGTGCATATTGAGTGGCAGAAACCAATGTAACTCTGTTATAGAACAGCAAGAATACAAATACACTCTAAATATTCTAAATAATACTCTAAATAATATTTCTTACCAGTGGGAATTGGGCTCACAACCAATACGTTTACATTATATGCTGTTTTAATGTTCCACTATGGCCAATGACTATTTATATATTACTATTAAAATAAAAATTTATTTCGTTACATATTTTGAAACCAAAAATATTACCTAAGCATTCTAGCATCAGCTGTTAGCCCCGAAATAGAAATGCCAATATGCTCATCAATAGGTATAATTTTCTTCTGATACGCAGACAGCTCACTAACCGCCCTTTTAAGAGCTACCAACACCGCAAACTGCTTATTTTTCAAGCCAACTGTTGCTGATCCAAGTTTTACTGCTTCCATCGCATATTCCACCTGGTGGAGACGTCCTTGAGGACTCCATACTGTCACATCACTGTCGTATTGGTTACGGAACTGAAATTTAAGTTGTTTATAAAACATATTTTAGGTTATAAAATGTATAAATATTTTTACTAAAATAATATGCATCCATTTACTACGAAATAATAGTATACAACAAGAAAAACGACAATGACTAGGGGATTTTTTCGCTAATTTACAAGTAATTTCATTGTACATTTAAAATGACTTGGCATAATTTAGAAATATATATTATTTTAAGGGATACTAAATAACAATTAAAATACTAAGTTATAAACTATTGTTTTAACTTTTACTCACCATATTTCAAGTTTCAAAAGTTAAGTTTTTATTTATTTAAAAACCCGTCCGGCAATTTATGTTGCACAGGGACGCGATGATTCTACAAAGTTTAAATGTCAAATTGACATTGATGTCACATTTAAAACAATTGTCTGTGATATATCTATGGTAAAGTGTTATCTGTATTTATAAAATATTGTATTTTTTATATTAAACAGAAATAACTTTAGAAAATTATAAAAATATTATATAAGAAAATATTTGATTTATTATAATTTAAAATGATTAACCATATTGAAACATATATTTTATCTGCGCGCATGTTTCAATACCCGCCATATTTAAAAACGAAAGTTATCTTATAAGATATCCACAGACCACGAATAGATAATTTTTAAATATAATATTTAAAAAAAAATTGATTTTACAAATATTCTCACTTTTATTATGTAGTATGCTGTAATTAGAAGTAAATATTTTATATCCTTAGAATTAAATTTTTGATATCCTCCATTACTTCGTATATATTGAATAAAGAAAATTTTAATTTGTATATTAATTTTTTTAGCTTCACGCTGTATCCCGCATATAGCAGGGTAGGTAGAAAGAGCTAGAGAATCTAAAGTTAAGACATCCGTTCTCTCTCTATTAACATTTCGTTTCCTTTCCGCCGAATAGAGACAAATGAATTTATTTAATTACTTAAAATAAAATCATAATAAAAAAATCAATCAAAATAATAAAATAATATTCAATAATTTACATTTTTTTTTAAAGAAAAAAGGCAATGACATTGTAATAATTGTTACAAGGAAAATGGGGATTTGTGAACAGATCAGTCACCGTTAGTTAATACTGATTCTGTTAAGGTTTTAATTAAACTTTCAATGATTAGTCCCTTACCAAGGCTGATTATACTATTAAAGAAGTACTTTTGTTAATAATTTGATTAAAAATAGATCCAAGTTTAAATTCAAAAATAAGATTTTTTTAATTTTTTTTTTTTTTTTTATTGATAACGGACGGCAAACGAGCAGAAGGACCACCTGATGGTAAGTGGTTACCTTCGCCCATAGACATCTACAACACCAGAGATGTTGTAGATGCGTTGCCAACCTAGAGGATACTGACGGAAGGGGGGACAATGTAGTAGTCCACTATCAGAACCACGAAGCCATCGAACCGGAACACATCATTAGATATTTGGCGGTTCGTCTTTGACATGATAGTGGTCGCGAGCCAGTCGGAGGAGAACCTCCTACCACCTAACAAAAGAAACAAAATGGAGGAAGGTAGATGATTTTTGGCCAAGTTAAAAAGTATATAAGAAAAAAAAGTACGAAAATATAGTGTTTAATGCTAATGTTTTGTAATTAATTAATAGATTCTTTCTTTGCAATACGAATACAGTAAGTCATAATCCTTACTTCCTTACTAATATTATAAATGTGAAAGTAACTCTGTGTGTCTGCCTGTCTGTCTGTCTGTTACGCTTTCACGCCTAAACCACTTAACCGATTTTGATGAAATTCGGTATAAAGATAGGACTGAACTTGGGAAAGGACATAGGATACTTTTTATGGTGAAAAAAAGGGTGGAAGAGGTTGAAATAGGGTATAAAAGTTCGTATGGAAGTTCCTTATTGTCAAGCATAAAATCATGTAAGATTGTTCAACTGTGTACAACTTTCACACCTAAACCACTTAACCAATTTTGACAAATAGTCTAAGCCTTCGGAAAGACTATAGGCTACTACTTACCATGTCGCGCGATATAACTGAGTTCCACGCGGGCGAAGCCGCGGGCGGAAAGCTAGTATATAATATGTGATATGTTGTCTATAACTGTCATTATACTGAAGTTTCAATCTTTTTTTCATGTAAAAAAAGTATTTTTTGTGTACCCTATTATTGCGGAAGGGTTGTGCAGTAACTGTTTACCAACTATCGGCTTCCACCGTCAAATTATGATAGCCCAATCATTATATATTATGTTACAGTATTATTACTATTATAACAAAATAAGAAAACCGACTTCAAATAACTCAACTTGTTAATAAGTTCCAATACTCGGAGGAAATCCAGAAGCTGAAAAAAAAATTGAAAATAACCCAAAAAATTCTAAGAATTTACTAGAATAATATCGCAATTAGTCAATATTCTCCAGCTAATCCTATTCTACTGACATTAACACTAGTATACAGTCTATATCGTATACGTAGTCCATGACTCTGACTCATGTATCACTATACGTGGTTACGTGACTTGGTTATAACTAACACGTAACATCATTTCTCAGGATAGCTAAGGCGATGTATAAAAGGGCTTAGGTGTTGTTGAATAGTATAGAAATGTGGATAATGTTGAGTAAAATATATTGTTTTCATGAATTATGAAATATTTTTAGAAAATTTGATTTGTATTTAAAAAAAAAACGTATGAAAATTTGAGGCCCGTCGTGGCGCAAAGGCATAAGCGAACGACTGTAAACGCGACACAGTGTGGGTTCGATTTCTACTACAGGATATGAAAATATTAAATAATATTTATTATTTTCATTGCCTCGCTCTGATATATGATTACAGGGTAAAGTGCGGCGTTAAATATCGCCACTCAGCACGCAATGCCTTCATTCGGCGGAAAGTGGGGATCTTAAATGTCAAAAAGGAACGGAGTGTCTTAACACTAGGGTCTGGTGAAGCTATAAAAAATTTGAACGCAGTAGGAATTTTTGGAAACTGTCCAAGCGCTCTGACTGCTAAACCGTGCGCACAACGACGCACGGCTTAGCAGTCAGAGCGCTTAAAAATTATTTAAATATAACATTTCCCCGAGAGGGACCTACAGCCGCCTCCTTTGTAAGTTTCTAACTGACACTACGCCACAAAGGCCTCTATCACAATTCCAATTATATTGTTAGGAAATCATGATTTTCTAACCAAATATTTTGTTATTTTGCATTGTTGCCATCATAAGTTAATTAACTAATATTTCATTGTGTTGCCAGATCAAAGTGTAAACATTTTCATTAGCGTGAAAGCAATTCGAAGCATCGTGAATGTTATCAATCAAAACACGTGTACAGAGAGTATTCTGCATGCGCTAGTGATGTTAGTCTGTACTCTGATAATGTTTATTAATATATAATCTGTTTAATTTAAACAAAAATTATTATGTCAAATTATGTCAAATATTGACATTATGTCAAATTTAATAAAAAAAACCTGATAAAAATACATATGAAATTGATTATCATTTATAAATATTAATAATTATCGTTTCCCACTCATTACCGCCACTCAGCAAACATTGCCTTAATACGGTGGAAAGCAAGGAAGAGAAATCTAAAGAGAACGGAGTGTTTTACACTCGGGCACTAGGTTCTCAGATTCCCTCTGCCTATCTTGCTATATGTGGGACACTGCGTGAAGCTAAAAAGAAAATGTTAATAATTTACACGACTTCTTAGAATTTCTATATTATATCCGTAGCGATATAGTGAGGACTGTGAATGCGATTATTGTATTTTTGATTATTTCAACGTTAAGTTACACAACAACAACAAGTTGTTGGTAACAAGGCAAAGCACGGCGTTGAGTTCCGCCACTCAGCACGCAATGCCTCAATCTGGCGGAAAGTGGGGAACGGAATTGTTGAAAGAGAATGGAGTGTCTTAACACTAGGTTCTCAGGTTCCCTCTGCCTACCCTGCTACATGCGGGATACAGCGTGAAGTTAAAAAAAAAAGTTGAAATTGAACTGTAAATAGAGAACGTAGAGATTTATTACTAGGCTCTCTGCATTGTGTCTAACCAAAGTCAAAGTCATTCAGGACTTCTATATAGGTAAAAAATACATTTAATTAATAACTTCTTTTAGTGTGATGAATGAAGGAAATTTGAACCTCTAAAATATTTAAAAATTTATTCGTATTTCGTTTTATGACCAGAGACTTACAATGTCTTTATCCGGGTGCTTCAAGTTATATGGAAAAATAAATATTCATAAGTCATATTGTTCATAAAATTATTTTTGTTCTTGCTTGAAACATAATAAAATATTTCATTTATTTTTATATAATATATTTAAGCATTTACTATTTATTAATAATCATAAAATTTAGTATTAAGTTTAAAATACAAAAAAAGAATAAACAATTCGGCGGAAAGTGGAAAACGGAGTGTCTTAACACTAGGTTCCCTCTGCCTACCCTGCGATATGCTAGATACAGCGTGAAGCTATGTATATATGTACAAAAAACACACGCGTAAAAATTGTTTCTGGTTATTTTTTTTTCTCGTTGCAAATAAAGTTTCTTTCTTCTTTTTTTAGCTTCACGCTGTATCCCGCACATAGCAGTGTAGGCAGTGGGAATCTAAGAACTTAGTGTTAAGACACTCCGTTCTGTTAAGATTTGCGTTTTCCACTTTAGCAAATAAATTACGTTAGCAAATAAAGTTGTTAGTATGAATATATATAGGTTGTGGGTTCGATTCCCACTCCAGGAAATGTTAGTATTTTCATTTCCTGGGTTTGGTGACAAGGTAAAGCGCGGTGTTGAGTTCCGCCACTCTGCACGCAATGCCTCCATTCGGCGGAAACTGGGGAACGGAATTGTTGTAAGAGAACGGAGTGTCTTAAAACTAGGTTCTCAGGTTCCTTCTGCCTACCCCGCTATATGCGGGATACAGCGTGAAAATAAAAAAATACAATATATATACGAGTATATGGTATGCATAGAATGTCATAGGATCTAGACACGTGTGTAATTTTTCAAGCACATCGGACGAGAAGAAAAGGGTTAAAATGTCGTTGCATGATGCAGGTAGGTAGGTATCGGTGAATAAATGAATTATTGAAAGGTAATAATAACATTAAAAAAATAATGTTGAGACTGCATTTAAATAATGTTATTGCAACATTAGTTACTTTGTATTTGAAAAATTGAAAATCGACTGCATTTTATTTATTCCCTTCTTTTAATTATTTTTTTATTAAAATAATTATTTTTTACTAAAAAACAGACTTGAAATAAAACATAATAAAAGGTTAAATTATTACGAATAACTCAAAAACTACTCATCCCATATCAACTTAACTTAAATGGGACTACATCGGAATCGCTAGCTATCATATAGCATAACATCATAAAAATTGGTTCACGCAGTCAAAATATATACTACATTTCGAAGTCAGTCAAGAACAAGTATGCCACATCACTTAATTGTTAATCAAAATTAATCTTTAAATAACAAACCAATTAACCGCCAAGAGGTATAATTAGTATAGAAAATAATAGTGGAGATAGTTAATGGCGCCCGTCCGACGTAACCCTATCCTATACGGTAAAGAAATGGGATGTTACTATACAATAATGTACAAGATTTATAATGAAACTAGATACTTATCGCTATGTTAAGGCCAAATTACACTAAGTATTTATAAATTGTAACTTTATGTGTAAGCTATATTAATTTAAACTCTCATCTAGTCCTTTATGCGTGAAAAAGTAACAAATATCCATTCATCGTCACAAGCTATTGCATATATAATATTGTTTAGCTTGCCGCTGTATTCCGCACATAGTAGGGTAGGCAGAGGGAACCATAGAACCTCCATTATATTAGTAAAGACACTCCGTTCCCTTTTAAAATTTCCGTTCCCCTTCTGACATTCTCTACCGTATTGAGGCATTGTGTGCTAAGTAGCGTAACTCAACAACTCAACTTTCCTGACGTGGAATCGAATCCACACTCGTCTCGTTTACAGTCACACGCTCAGCTCTCTGCGCCACGACAGGCATAGGCAGTTTCGGATACGCCAGCAGAAGGTTCAATTTCACGTGGTAATGTTAATATAATATATAGTTACAAGGCAAGGAGCCAAAAATATTTTTTAAAGGTTTTCAAGATTCAAATATTATTCAAAAATGTATAAAATCAAATATTCTTTATACAAATAGACTTTTGCAAGCACTTTTGAATCATCGACTGAACTTAAGACTCAGATGGCACGGAAGCTCCATCATGGCTCCATCCATGGCTCGAAGGTTGCTTATGTCTCAAAAACTCAACAATTGTTCTTTTAAAAAATATTATCTAGGACTATGATTAATGATTAAAGGTGAAATAAGAAAATGGTTTATTTTTAACATAATAAAAACAAAGTGTTACTTTAATAGTTCGTTTGTTTCATGTACTTAAAGTCAATAAAGGAATCATATTTTTTTGTTAAGGTGTCCTGTCCCTTTCTATGTATAGGTTGTATGTGTTAGGTCAAAGGAAATATCAAGAATAATTTTTCCATATGAATAAAAATACATACATACATATATTACGTGTTCAGTGGCGACTCAACGCCGCGTGCTGTCCAACCAAAACAATGAATGAAGCAAATGAGAATAACTCATTTTTAACCTGAACATTTCTTTTATTTTTAATTTTGGCTTATAATATTTTAATTTTATGTCTCTAGTATACTACACTAGGCTCAGGTTCCCTCTGCCTACCCTGCTAGCAGTGGGATACAGCGTGAGGATACAGCGTGATATGTGCGTGATACAGCGTGATACAGCGGATATTGGCTCTAGTATTCACCGATAGTAATATATCGTCATTCACTAACAAGGCAATGGATCGACAAACCTCAGCCTGATTATTCCTTGAAATAGGTAAACTTAGGTAACTGGGACACCTATATTTAAATGTATGTCTTTGCCAAATTCCTAATACTAAATTACTTAATGAGCTCTTGGAGATTTCGTTGGCGGTTTTTAATTAAACTGTTAATACCATTTAAAGAAAAAATAAAATATATTTTAGATATAGTTTTAATGTCTTATTGATCAGTCCTTCAATATATTAATATTGTTTTTGTATATTGTGGGTTATAGGTGGGTTCGATTTCCACTCCAGGAAATGGAATTTTTCATTTCCTGGGTTTGATAACAAGGCAGCGGTGTTGAGTCCCGCCACTCAGCACGCGCAATGCCTCACTCCGGCGAAAGGAACGGAGTGTTTAATACTAGGTTCCTCTGCCTACCTCTGCTATATGCCAGCGTGAAGCTGGCGTATGTATGTATGTTTTTATATATCTATGTATAAAATATTACGAATGGGAAAGATTGTAACATGGAGGGAGGAAAGTGGATGGATGTCTGCATTTTACGCAAATATTAATAAACGGGAACACATAAGTTACAATGTATATAGATTTTGCTTAAATAAACCATATTACCGCATAAAGGATAATTTGCAAAAGTTTGTTTTTTCATAATTTCAGTGATTATTTTTAAAATTTAATATGGGCTTATTGTTCATTGATTTAATATATTTCTGGTACTTTATTTAATTCAACATAAACATAATATTAATAACTATTATTGTGACTCGGCTTATCTTCTTTTTTTTTTTTTTTTTAGGGATAACGGATGGCAAATTATGTTATGACCACCTGACGGTAAGGGTTACTCTTGTTCATGGACATCTACAACACCAGAGATGTTGTAGATGCGTTGCCGACCCAGAGGACACAGATAGAAGGGGAGGACAATGTAGTAGTCCAGCGGTCGGAACCACCACATTTTGGGAAAGGATGGGTGGAAAGGGGAAAACCTGGCTTACATGCCATCAAACCGGAACACATCGTAAGATATTTGGCGGTTTGTCTTTGACATGATAGTGGGCT
Organism: Philaethria dido; assembly: GCA_033558755.1. Taxonomy (NCBI): domain Eukaryota; kingdom Metazoa; phylum Arthropoda; class Insecta; order Lepidoptera; family Nymphalidae; genus Philaethria; species Philaethria dido. The sequence continues at coordinate 70,439 of JAKGSA010000684.1, read as the reverse complement.
CAGTGAGCTTATTGAGGACGAACCTCCTACCACCAAGCAAATGCCTCTATGCGTAACGTACGAGGAACGTTTTTGAACTGTGTAATATCCTTTTATTTACTTCGATGAAATTAGAAACTACCCACTACTACTAATTGTAGATTGTAGATTTTACTGTGCTTATGGATTGTTCTTCATGTAGTTTTTGTTTTTTTTTCTGTATTACCTAAATATTGTATGTGTATGTGTGAATATGTTTATCAGCTACGCTGAAAAAAAAAACCTAAATATTGTATGTGTATGTGTGAATATGTTTATCAGCTACGCTGTACGACAACCCGATTTACGTTTAATACTGTTTTCTCAGTAAGTGAATTGTAAATTCTTTATGAGAAATAAATACAATACTTACATTTATAAAATACTTTAATTTGGTAGGAGGTTCGTCCTCCGCCTGGCTCGCGACCACTATCATGTCAAGAACGAAGCGCCAAATATCTAATGATGTGTTCCGGTTCGATGGCATGTAAGCCAGATTTTCCCCTTTCCCACCTATCCTTTCCCCAAAATGTGGTGGTTCTGATAGTGGACAAACATTGTCCCCCCTTCCATCAGTATCCTCTAGGTTGGCAACGCATCTACAACATCTCTGGTGTTGTAGATGTCTATGGGCGAAGGTAACCACTTACCATCAGGTGGTCCTTCTGCTCGTTTGCCGTCCGTTATCAATAAAAAAAAAAAAAAAAATACTCCTTTGTCCACAAAGTTCATAAAGAAAACTACAAAGGTTTTCTTTCACGTATTAATTTAACCAAGGATTCTTAATTTATTATTCCATAAAACATCTTTTTATTCTCTTGTTTTTGTTATCACCATACATGTAGACCTAACTTGCCAAAAGATAATATATTTTGCTATTTCCTAGTACTACTATCACATATCACATCATCTTTTTACTCTGTACTATACATATTTTTATTACAGTAGTAATTTTTGGAGCCAGCATTATTCATAAATGTTTTATTATTTTCTATTAATTTTGATATTTTTATTCTATATGTTTAGGTATTTGATAGATAAACTAGATTGAGCCCGCGACTTCAAGTTAAAAATAACCATTCTCTAAAATCGAGACATTGTATGTTGAGTGGTGGAACTTAAGGCCGTGCCAGAGAGATTAAAGATAACTAAAATTATTATTATATAGTATAATCCGTTTATTATGACTCCGCCTATATTGACAAACCGTATATTGTGATGTAATTACACTACGAAGTTTGATTTTCATATAAAATTCTTTATAAAAAAGTCGGATATAATAACTTCCCTTACAGTGACATGTCGCTTATTATGACCCATTTTTAATAAATTATATCCGGTTATAATAACCGACATGATTACCAAAAAAAAATTCAATTTCCTGGAGCGGGAATCGAACCCACAACCTGTCGCATTTACATTCGCATGCTTGTGCCCCTACGCCACGACAGATTTTTTTTTAAGTCGGTTAAAAAGAGGTTATAGGTACTAGAGTTAAAATTTTGAATGAAAAAAAAAATAGAATAGATATATTAACAGCAATAATATAATATATTGAAACGTAAATTATCTATAACCTTTAAGTTAGAAACTTGGACGCACTCCAAAGCGTAGTTTGACATGAATGAATCTACCCACTCACTTGAGTCAGATTGTAAAGTGTTCTTCACACGATTTAATAATGTTGCTGCGTTTTGTAATTTTTTAAAGTATAATTCTAGTTATTTTTAATATATTTTTCTATAGTTTATTGATAAAAGTATACAAAACTGTAGTTTACAAAATTAAGATAGCATGCATAATATGAACAAAATTATCTTTTTTGTGACAAAATATTCGGCATTTTTCTCTATTTCTAATTGGAACTAATGGTGATTGTTGGTGCTGATTGTATACAAATGCTTTCACTAAGGATCTTTATGAAGTACCTAATACAAGATGCGTGGAATAGAAGTATAATTCTTAGCAATTTTGCCACTTTTTATTCGAACTAACGAAAAGGCTGTGGTAAAGTGGTATTTCTTCGAGATAAAATTTTATTTTTGTGAAACAATTCTAGTTGTCTAATGTTATCTTTAATTAGGTTCTTATCAATATGTATTCATTGAAGTTGTTTTTTTTTAATTATAACGGTGTCATTTATTTTTCCCAATCAAATCAGTAAAACCAACAGTTTTATGCTTAAATTAACACTAAGCTTAAAGGGTTCATTTGTATTATTTTCTGTACGATTCTGGGGACCTAACTTTGCGTATACATACATATAAACATGTTCAATATATAATACGTGCATTAATATAATATAGTGTACATATATATTTGTATATGAGGCCATCATGGCGCAGTGGGACAGCATATGGCTGTAAACATGACTGGTTACGGTTTCTAATCTGGATGGGATCTGGTGTCTGTGATGTCTCTCTGTGATCTGGATGGATGTGATCATACCCGAGGTATGATCATATTTACATTATATTCATTTTTCCGCTCGGGTCCGTCCGGCGTTTAGTTCCGTCACTAACATGAAATAATTCTATACCGTTACTGATGTGTAAACATAAATATATACAATACCTATTACGTAGCAACTAACGCACTACGATTTTTGTCAGTATGAAAGCGCTTCTATATCTGTAGGTGCGTAGCAAAGTCTACGAAATGACTACGTCATTGCTACAACACTAAAAAGAAAATACTATATTACATTGAAATTAAACTCTGTTAAAGGTTATTTTATGACGAGTCAATGAATCATTCCAAGGTCGATCATATTTTTTTTGTAGCATGCTTTTTCCCGCATAGTAGAGAACGCAGAGAGAATCTTGGGTCAAAATACGCCGTTCTCCATTTCCTGTCTAATTCCAGACATAACGTGTGGAGTGGTGGTTAAACGTTGCACTTTGTATAACCAAAGCGGGGAAATGAAAATAATGTTTTTTTGTAGCTTGACGCTGCATCCCGCATATAGCAAGGTAGGCGGAGGGAACGTAGTGTTAAGACACTCCGTTCCCCACTTTCCTCCGAATTGAGGCATTGCGTGCTGAGTGGCGGACCTCAATGCCACGGTTACCAAACCCTTTTACATTGTGGGAATCTTACCCACAACCTGTCGCGTTTACAGTCGTATACTTACGAGTATGTCTCTGCGCCACGACGAGCGTTAAATAATATTAATAGAATCATTCCCCTAAGAGAACCCACAACCAACTGTGTTATAGTCAGACGACCCATTGCACCACGATGGGCTGTTATCATCAAAAAGCTATTTGTAAAAGTTTTTATTTGAAGCCTTTAAACATAACAAAGTCATATAAAATGAGCTTATAACATTGTAATTTCAAATACAAGCAATAAAGCTTTGTATAAAAGTATGTGTAATAAACGTTTATGCGATTGTAAATTTAATTTTTGACTGTCGTAAATGTACTATACTTATATTTTGACTTATTTTATTCATTTATTTTGAGCTTATAATGTCAAACTAAAAAAAAACCTTTTAAGGCCATTTTTTGTTTTTTTTTTTATATATATATATATTTATTCTGATCACTACGGACACGTGGTCCGTAACTTTTGTCCACTTTCACATCAATTCATATCACTTAACTAAGCTTAGGAAATAAGATACTTAATATATTATTATTACTTATAACATTAAATATTAAGGGTCGGCAACGCGTAAGTGATGCCCCTGGTGTTGCAAGCGTCCATAGGCCACGGTAACCACTTACCATCAGGTGGGCAGTGTGCCTTGTTGCCACCGTCGTGGTATAAAAAAAAAAAATTACTTAATATCGCTTAAAATTACTTATTTAACCTTAAATAAATGAAAAATTATTTAAGGCCATTTAAAAGATATAGAGAATTTAGAAATATATTTACTATCGAATGGTTGACGGTAGTTTTGTTTTTTTTTTATTAAAATAATAAAAAAACCTTTCCGTTTATCCCGCACAGCAACGTTGAGTTCCACTAATCGACACACAACGTCTGAAAGTGAAGAACGGAGTGTCTTAACAATAGGTTGCTTAGAAAAAGCTTAAAAACTATTCATATGTATAAGTACTTTTAATCAAAATATATGTATAACACATTGAGTGACTGAAAGACAAGAAAACTACTAATTATCGGCCGTTAAAATTTAGCATGTAGGTCTTTGGAGAGCGTATTGAAAGGTTAAGAGAGGATTTCTAGAAATTCATAAGGGAAGATGAAAAGCTGTATTTTTATATATTATTTAAGTCCACGTAACGCATTAAAATGGAAAACAGAGTGTCTTGACACTAGGCACTCCCTGACAATAGTCAGGGAGTGCCTATTGTCAAGACGCTCTGTCTATATAATAATATAAGCTGTGAGAGAAAAACACCTATCGTGGTGCAGAACCACAAGCGTGGGACTGTAAACGCGCACAAGGTATGGCGCAAAGCGCGGCGTTGAGTTCCGGCACTCAGCACGCATTGTCATTGCTATATGCGGGATACAGCGTGAAGCTATGTATGTATGTATGTATGAGAGAAAAAAACGCGTAAAAATTCTTAATCCACGCAAACAAAGTTGAAGTGAGAACTAGTATATCATAATATACCACAATAAGACAAAAATGTCTTCGGAATATCATGCTGTTTTAGTCATTGCTATGTCGTCAGGTTTCCGTGCCAAATTTTCACTTCGATGTCCTGCGCAAGTTTTTAGGTTAGTGTACACTTAAGTATATCACCGTTATTGTATAAGTTTGAGGAGATAAGTGTTGAAACTAATAATTCAATTTTCATAATGAAATTTGTATCACGTTTTTCTATGTCCTTACCAGGCGTGTATAAGTTGATAAATCGGAAATATATAATTTCCAGGACAAGGATTTTTTACATGAAAATACTTGATTTGCGTCATTCTTTTGATTTACTCACTAATTCACTATTTATGTAAAGGAATTCTAAAGCCTATTAATATTTAAAATATATGCTTACAAGTTACTAATAATCAGCAACTGAAATAACTAATAAAATTGATTAAACCACATCACACATAAAATTGATTGAACCAAATAAAATTGATTTGGTTCTCTCTGCCTAGCTTGTGCGGGATACAGAGTGAATTAAAAAACTTCACGCTGTATCCCGCATATTGCAAGGTAGGCAGAGGGAACCAGAGAACCTAGTGTTAAGACAATCCATTCTCTTTCAACAATTCCGTCACCCACTTTCCAACGAATTGAGGCATTGCGTGTTGAGTGGCGGAACTCAACACCGAAAAAAAAATAGCTTCAGGACCAGTTGGACCGCAGCTAGGACTTCAGCAGCTACATAAGCTCTACATATATTATTCTATTCTATTCTAAGCTCCCTAACATCGACAAACTTCTATTCATGTATATCTAGCTTAAAAATGATATCCTTTTTTTATTTGACCTACTTTGTCCAAAGTTTTATAAGTTACTTAGAGTACTGTTAACATTATTTATATGAGTATATTTTCACTTAGCTAAAGATTTAACACTATTGCCCAATACTAAGAAATTTGCCTAATTTTTTTAATATGTTAATTTTCTATAATCTTGTTTGGAAAACAACGATCTTTCTAAAATAGAAGAGAGTGAAGTGCTTTCTTTATATATACTACATGAATTAAAGAATGTATGTATGAAATTGTAAGAATTTATAATTTATCAATGATAACGAAATTAGAAGCTTCTCACTCATAAAAACTGAAAGATAGTACAAATTTATTAAATACCTATAAATTATTCATCAGATGTTTTAGATAAAATATAAATAATAATCTTTTTTTATGTCTTTACCTTAAATCCATGGGATTACATGGGAGATGATCCTATACAACGAAGTAGAGAATCTAGTGATGCGTCACTTCTTTCTACACTTTCCCTGTTTAAAGAGCTTGTGCATTGAGAGGAACTTAACGCTGCACTTGTCAACTGAGCTGGGTGCATTTGTGCTATAAATACACAAAATATTAAATTTTAATTAAATTGTGTTTCTTTTAAATTGTTCGAGAAAGTTTTATTATGAAATAAATACTAACTCGACAATAAGTCATTGATAATGTTAAAAGTCTCGCTTGTCGATAGGGAGAAGTAGTTTCTTTAAGTAAACTGAAATTAAAACTAAACCTGAATATAACAGCCCTGAAATAAGGGTGAAAGAGGACAACGGAATGTCTTCCAATTAATTATATCTGTCTACTCAGCTGCGCGGGATATGACATAAGGCTAAAAAAAAAAACAAAGAAAAATAGAAAAAAAAGTTGTTTTAACAATATTACTGTCCCCGTTGACGCGTTAACAACGCGTTATCTTTATCAATGTATATGTCACTTTATATAAACATGGATTTAATGAATTTAATATACTTTTTATGTATTCATTTAAAAATATATTATCATTCTGAACTCCTTTGCTATATAAACTATAAGTGTGCCAAGTTTCATGCTCCTCCGTCTGCGTATTTTTCGTAAACAGGTATCCAAAGTTTTCACTTCACCTAATATATAAACATTATTTCTGCTTATACCGCTAAATGAGAGAACTACACGAAAATATTGAAACTAACTCAATCAAAGTTGCCGATGTGGTTTAAACAAGTCTTTTAGTCTAAAAGTTAATTTGTGTTTAACTGTAATAACAAAAGTTATATACATTTGTATGGTATTTCGTAACGGGAATGCAGTTAGCATTCTAGTCTTCATTCCATGAGTTTACGAGTATACCTATTACTAGTTTCTGTTAACAATATTGTATATTAACATGTTATATGAATTTAGTTAAACTGTGTTAATTTTTTGTTGAACGCGTGTCGTGGCACTGTAAATGCGACAGGTTGAGGGTTCGATTCCCACTCCAGGAAATGTAAAATTTAATATTTTCATTTCTTGGGTTTGGTAACAGGGCAAAGCGCGGCGTCAACGCCACTCAACACGCAATGCCTCAATTTGGCGGAAAGTGGGGAACGGAAATATTGAAAGAGAATGGAGTGTTTTAACATTAGGTTCTCTGGTTTCCTCTGCCTATCCCGCTATATGCGGGAAAGAAAAAGAATTTTGTCAAACAATCAATATCTAAATCCTTTTACTAATATTACAAATGCAAAACACTTATGATGATGGATGAATGAACGTTTGTTACTCTTTCACGCAAAAATTACTCAGCTGTTTTATTAATTTCAATTTCAAAGACAAAGCGTTACATTAAATTCTGCCACTTAACATGCGATATCGCGTTTTCGAGCAATATAATTATTATATAATAATTCCACCGAGTGGAAATCGAACCCAAGCCAATCGCATTTACAGCCAGATACTGTTTCACTGCGTCACATGAAAGGCTACAAAATCAAGCATATCCTATCGGTGAGATACAAAACAAACAGAGAGAAGTGTTAAGACACTCCGTTCTGCGTTCAGTTTGATTACTACGTGAGATATTACTGTATAATTGTAGTAGTTTCTTTTTAACTTCACGCTGTATCCCGCATATAGCAGGGTAGGCAGAGGGAACCTGTTAAGACACTCCGTTATCTTACAACAATTCCGTTCCCCACTTTCCGCCGAATTGAGGCATTGCGTGCTGAGTGGCGGTACTCAACGGCGGCGGTGTCTTGACTAAGCTCTCTCTAATTCCCTGACGCAAATAAAAAGGACATATGTTAGATTATGTAATTAATACTATTTTTTTTTTTATGGATAACAGATGGCAAACGAGCAGAAGGACCACCTGATGGTAAGTGGTTACCTTCGCCCATAAACATCTACAACACCAGAGATGTTGTGGATGCGTTATCAACCTACAGAATACAGATGGAAGGGGAGGACAATGTAGTGGTCCGCTATCGGAACCATCACATTTTGGAGAAAGGATGGGTGGGAAAGGAGAAAACCTGGCTTACATGCCATCGAACCGGAACTCATCATAAGATATTTGGCGGAGGTCGCGAACCAGTCGGAGGACGAACCTCCTACCACGAAATATTTATGGTAAATTATAAAACACTTTCATAAAGTAATTGTGTTAGATTTAGTTAGTAATATTTATTGTTTATATTTTATGATTAACAATTTCACTATTTATTATCTGTCATTTCTGAACCTCAGGGGAGGATATAGAAAAAAGCGGGAAAGGTTGGCGGGCTTGAAAGGGAGAATGAACATTGTTGGTTGTGTAAAGCCAGCTTAATGCAAGGTTTTCCCATTTTCCACCAACCCTTTCCTCAAAATGTGGTGGTTCCGATAGCGGACAATTACTTTGTCCCCATTGTACAGATGGACATCTACAACACCAGAGATATTGATACAACATCTCTGGTGTTGTAGATGTCCATGGGCGAAGGTAACCACTTACTATCAGGTGATCCTTCTGCTAGTTTGCCATCCGTTATCCATAAAAAAAAATAAAGGGAAAATAATTACAAAATAAAGAAAGTTAAACATCATACTTGAAGTATTTATTATATATAGATTTTTAAAAATACTCGTATATATATTTATTAATAGCCATACTTCCAGGCAAGAATTACAATTAGAAATAAATCAACAGACATTATAATATTTCGTTATCGCTTCAGTACAATGACATATCTACCCTCTGAGCCGTCCTGTCATTACGCACAGATAAAAACATGCTGGTAGATTTTATGAAAGCCTTTGTGACCAATTTCATAATTCATATCTATGTAAATGTTAATTATTTTTGATATGTAATATATTGACGTGAATGATTTAATAATTCAACTTTTAACAAAAAAAGAAAATCAGCTTCAAATAAAATGCATTTAAAAGTAAAATAAATACGAATAACTCAAAAACATTTTTTTGTTTTTTTGTTACATCTTAACTTGATTTAAATGGGATATCATTCATCCAGTAATAAGATATAAACACATAAAAAATACAATCGTATTGAGAACCTCTTCCTTTTCTTGGAGTGAGCTGTGTCAAACCTATTGTAGTGTGTGTAATATATTTTTATATATAAAATGAGTGTTTATCTGTATATATATATGTGTGTATTTTTCCACGGAGTAGGTTTGTATAATATGCTCATTGATGCCACTCGCCACCAGGTGTAGCTGCAGAGTAGCAACTTCTGCCCCGTTCAATCGATTGTCATGAAAATCAGTATGACCATGTATTTTTACATAGAGGAATATATAAAAATGAATGTTTGTCTGTATGTCATCGATTTCTTGAATTTATTATAGTTGTTGGCGTAGCAACGCGCGTCGGGAACAGTTAGTAATATATAAATATTAATCTAATGTATTTCTAATGCATTTTTTAAAAAAATATCGACTTTCTGCACTTCTTCTCTATATAAACTTTGAGTATGCCAAATTTCATACTCCTTTATCCACATAGTTTTTGTAAACAATAGTTTAGAGATTACTTGCAACACAAACATGTCAGTATTGTCAGTAGTATTCTTAACTTTTCTCTCACTTCGAATAATAGTTCAAATGAATATTTTGATTGTGCAGACTGCTGTGAATATTTGTGTACTATTATTGTTTTTAATACTGACGTCCCATCAAAAACATAAACATGAAAAAAAGAGTCAAGTTAAACATTAGAATATGCAGTTAAATTGCATGCCAAGTTCTGTAGGTAATCATGAAATTTAATTATAAATAAATTAAAGCCTAACAAGGACGGTAATAAAATATAAAAGATAGTTATAATAAGAAATCATTTTTTATTCGTTCGAAAAATCGTTCTATTTATAGGCTGAATAAAGATTAAATACACAAATTCAATTGGGAACAAGGCAAAGCGCGGCGTTGAGTTCCGCCACTCAACACGCAATGCCTCAATTCGGGGGAAAATGGGGAACGGAACTGTTGAAAGAGAATAGAGTGTCTTAACACTAGATTCTCTGGTTCCCCTTACCCCGCTACATGCGGGATACAGCGTGACGTTGAAAAAAAAAAAGTATTAGAAAATATTTAAATAATACTGGCTTACCCTCTAAGCCATTGGAAATTATGTATTTTTGAATTGTCAAATCATTCACGCCAGGATATTATACGATCTGGTTGTTTATCATATAGATACTTGTTTTCTCACATGTACATCTTCCGAGTCATAGAGCAGAGAAAAAAAACCAAAGATGATTCACAATTTGCAATTACTTTAAGTAGAGTTCCCGTTGACGCATTAACAACGCGTTGTCCATCAATGTATATGTACATGGATGTCAAACCACGGTAGTATGTACAACATTTATTTCACTAATTTAATATACTTTTATATGCATTATTTTAAAAAGGTATTATCATTGTGCAGTCTTTTGCTATATAAACTATAAGTGTACCAAGTTTCATTCTCCTCCGCCCACTTAATTTTCGTAAATACGGATCCAAAGATTTTCCTTAACGTATTAATATATATATTACCGTTATTAAACTTAAACTGTAAACATAAATCAGTAGCAATTACCCGTGTTGAATATGAAATGGAGTGTTACTATTACTAGAAAGATGAAGGCTGTAGAAATGCGATCTCTTCGAAGAATATGCGGAGTCAGTTTGGCTGACCGAATCCGCAACGAAGAGATACTTAGAAAGACAGGTATAAGCGAGAATGTTATAGTAAAAATGAAGAAAAACATGCTCAGGTGCAAGCAAAGGTGAGCGGCAAGAGAGGTAAGGGGAGTCCTAGGTTGACCTTCGAGAACACAGTATCAATGATACTGGAGGAAGGTCACGTAAAAAGCATGAGGACCCCCCGGAGGGCATGCATGAAGAGGTTAATGACTGTGGACAAGGCGAAAGAGGTATGCAGGGACCGTAGCGTTTGGCGCTCCGTTCTCTCTGGCTACCCCGCTAGGGATACAGTTTGAAGTTAGGTGTTACTATCTTAACGTCTTTTCTGGCATAGTAGGATAGAAAAGAAAATCCTAGAGTCAAGACACTCCGTTCTTTGCTTTGGGTTCAAAGTCGAGCAATTGCGCATTACAATTGTATCATAGATATTTTTTAATGTATAGTTATCATCAACAACTTTTGATTTTATAAAGGTTACATAAGACAGTTGTTCGTTGAAGTCTTTTTCAAGACATTTTTTACATTGTACTAATTAAACATACGATCATTATAGGTTCGATTCCACGAGAAAGACTCTAAAATGCGAAATTGTGGATTCTAGCAGAACAGAATCAATATGATCAATGGGTTCTCTCACCTACTTTCCTAAGCGGAAAAAAACCATGAAGCTATAAATAAATCGAATAAATTAAAATAATTCTATAATAATAACATAAACTAAACATTTCCCTTCTCCAATACACTACGAGCTGCTACGATACAATCTACAACGCTACGCAAAGCTACGGATAAATATGCATTCGTAATTATTAATCGATCGCTCGAAATTGTTTTTGTTGTTTATAAAGCCTTATAATATAGATATTTCCTTGATCTAGCTAGAGAAAGTCTAATATAGACTAGGGAGAGAATAGAGATAATGTTTGTAAGTGAATAGAAAGTGGTTTAGAAAGTGTTTTTACGATTGTGGATCCCATCACTTCATGATTATATTTAAGTAATTTTCATTTTTTCATTCTGGTAAAGCGTGCTTTGTGGTGGCGAAATGTCCATATAAATATGATTCTCATCGGCTTACCTTTTGTAAATTACAATAAATTCTAAAAAAAGGTCGTTAAAGAACATTAAATGGTCAAAAAATGTTGGATGCTAAAAAAACGAAGTCGAGTTGGGATTGAGATTGCAAAAAAAAACTCAACAAAAACTTAACAGCGTATTCCATTTCCATTCATTTATAATATTTACGGTCACTTCGGATCTATATAAACCGGCTTATCTATATATACCTGCTTACATATACATCGGCTTACCTTCATAAACTGGCTTACCTATATATACCGCATAATCTTTATAAAAAAATCATCCTTCACCACTACTGCATTTAGATCTATCGCCCAACATGCTATGTTTTTCTCTCCGACAAATCTGCGGGAAAAAGCGTGAAGCTGCGAAATTACGTAGATATTAAATGCGTCAAATTCTCTTACCTTACCGCTATTATGTTAATAAGTACAAAAATGAAGTCATCAGTGGATAGCTATAAAAACCTTTCATATTTTATCATTACCTTAACGATAATTTAAGATATTACACTAGAATAAACATAAAAACACCGTTATTGTTCAAATGGAACGAATTTGAATATTACTGTGAACGTAGGTTCAAATATCATTTGGGGAAATATTTATTATTAATCTAAATTACAAGCAATTTAGATATTTTCTCTTTTTAAAAGTGACGTTAAGTTCCGCCACATAGCTAACAATTTTTATAGTGAAAAATGGAAAACGTACTAGTTTCACTTTTATATATATATAGATCTTCATAATAATCATACTAATATTCTAAAAGTGAAAATTTGTTAGGTGGTAGGAGGTTCGTCCTCCGACTGGCTCGCGACCACTATCATGTCAAAGACGAACCGCCAAATATCTAATGATGTGTTCCGGTTCGATGGCATGTAAGCCAGATTTTCCCCTTTCCCACCCATCCTTTCCCCAAAATGTGGTGGTTCTGATAGTGGACTACTACATTGTCCCCCCTTCCATCAGTATCCTCTAGGTTGGCAACGCATCTACAACATCTCTGGTGTTGTAGATGTCTATGGGCGAAGGTAACCACTTACCATCAGGTGGTCCTTCTGCTCGTTTGCCGTCCGTTATCAATAAAAAAAAAATATCAAATGAAAATTATAAGTTGGATAGGTGTTTATTATTCCTTCACACAAAAACTACTAAACAAATTTAGATAAAACTTAAATAACATAGCTTATACATAAAAAAACACATATCATATATTTATAAAAAAATCACGCATTTCATCCTTAATTCAATAAATCTAAAATCATGACACAAAATTAAGTAATTCTTACCATCAAATTAGATACTATTATCAATATAAATTATAAATCATAGTTTCTTAAGCCATTACAACTAGATACCCCATATTTAGCCCCATGAGTATGTACTGGGTGTCTATGCATGGTGACGTCACGCCATAGCCGACACATAAAAGCTCGGAGCGAGCGCTGCAGCCTTCAAAACAGTGGTAGCTTTCACAGTGTAAAGGTCCTGGTATACGGGTACGTACGAAAAAGTTTTCTATGAAGTAGTTAGTTTTTTCTTTTATTAAATTTTAAAAGGAAGATATAATATTTTTTGAGATTTTCGTATAGTAATATTGGGTACGTTATTTTTTTTAAATATTTTGGTAGAGTCAAAAATTTAGTATTGTAGAAAATTTGTTCATTTTTCACTAATGTTTTAATAATAACATGAATTTTAATTAAATTAATTCAAAAAAATATATTAAGAATGTTAAAAGAGATAAAAAAAAAGAATTCGGTATAAATAGACAATTTGTTTAGTTTTCACTATTTTTTTTAAATAATAACATGAATTTCAATTAAATAATTTAAAATAATATATATAATAATAATAATATGTTAAGATATATTCAGAATGCAAACAAAAATTATATGCATATATAGAATAGAAAATAAATTTCAAATTTCAAATAATGATACAAAATTAGGAATTATTAAAAAAATCGTATATTAATTTAAATAAAATAAAAAAAACTTTCTTTATAAATATTATTTAATATTACTTCCATATAGAATAAATTATAAAAAAACTGTAGGCATTGTTATATTGAAATAGCATAACCTTATATCTAAGCATTTATTTTTAAATTTTACATTTATTAGAAAATGAACTGACCGTCGTTTTTTATATTATGATCGTAAATGGCATGTTATTAATAAAATCAGTGAAAGTAATAATTATATGATTATAAAAATAAATGAAATAATTTTTCATTTATTTGAAAAAATAACATTTTTCGTAAAAAAATAAAGATTTCATATAAAAAAAATAAAAACATAGCTTTATTAGCTACAATCGAATATACAATTCTATTAAGGAACAACAATAAAACTGCTATGCAAAAAAAATTACCTTTTTGCTTAAAGTTATTGTTAGGTTTATTCTTTTATATTATAAATAGAATTTGTTGATATGTAAAATTAATTATTAGCTCGAAATCATTTTGCTTAAAGATTTTATTGATTTAGAACTTATAGTTTTTATAAAAAAAATGATAAATTAAAGTTCATTATTACTACAAAATTACTCTCATTCGTATTTGTAATCTTTAACTTTCCTTACTTTTGTCATAATTGATTCTAAGCCATTATTCACTATAAAAATGTTAGATAAGTATCAAACATTAATATATTACGTAAATCATATGTATATATATATATATATACGTATCTTATTTGTGTGAGAAAAACGATAAAGTAAAAAATAAAATAAGGTTTTTAAAATTATCAATTATATAGCTGAATTTCTTCCAATTATTTTAGCACACTTTCTTAGCTTCACTTGTATCTATCAATATAAATTTGCTCATATGTTCGGATCCGATCAAAATATAGTATTTATATAGCCTGTATACGATATTCAAATGATTACCACGACGCCCAAAATAACGAGATAATTTAAAGTGAGATATTTTATTTTTTATTTTAATTTCTCGCTGTATCCCGCACATAGCAGGGTAGGCAGACAAAGCATGTGAACCTAGTGTTAAGACACTCTATTCTATTAATATTTTCATTCCCCACTTGTTTAATTCCCCATTTTTTAAAAAAGTTATTTTGTAATTATTGCATAAAGACGCGCAATTCTCAAGAGGACACACGACGAAGACAAATAATCGATATATGAGAGTAACGATAGCGTTTTCATTAAAATTCAGATATGTTCCAATTTTTATTTTTGGCACCTAACTATCAGAGAATTTTGTTGGTTCCTTGTTCCGTGAGAGATAGAGGTGTGGCACTAGCTTCAACTCTACACCTTTTTCCCGTAGAGGCTGGTTGGTCGGGGCAGGAGGAACCTGAGTGTTAAGACACTCCTTTCAACTGCTATTCTCCAGAAATCTAGACTCTGAGAAGTGATGATTGTCAAAGAGCATGCCCCGTTTTGACAAAGTGAGAGCATGAAAACAGAAATATGATCTTCATGCAAATGGAAATCGTCAGGAGCCCACACAGCTTGATTTCATTCAAATATTTATAAAGTTAGTAATAGGAACAGTTGTTAAAGGTTTATATTTTTTGTTTCAATTTTACTTACTTAACTTAAATAAATTTGGCGGAAGGGAGTAGAGACGGAGTGTCAACACTAGGTTCCCTCTGCCTACCCATATATGCGGGGATACAGCGTGACTATGTATGTATGTATTTATATATGTTGCCAAAGTATTTTTTTCAAGGCTTCACTTGTGGCTTTAGCCAAAGTTAATGAGGGTCAGGCTGAACGTTTGCATAACCAATTACAAAGTATGTAAACGGTTTAAAGCAAGAGAGAAATTCTTAGAAATATACTTAAAAGATGCTAGCTGTTGCGCTTAGAAGCAAGTGAGCTTATAGTTTTTGCTTAGAAGAAATTATTTAAATTTGCTTTTACCTATATTTTATTTCTATAGAGAAATAAGGTTGGTTGTGCAAGAATGCTGGAGTGCGTTAAGCCACTTTTGTCCTTTAAATTTTGCAATGAGGTATAATGAGTAGTAAATAGGGTAGTTTTACAAATTATTTAAGATTATAATCAAGAAAAGAAAACCGACATTAAATAAAAATCCACCAGAAAATTACACAGTTATTACGGATAAAATTAAAAGCACTAACTATCATATAAAATTTTTGTTTGGTGGCGGGAGTTTAATCTATAAGCTCATTCTTTGTGTTATGATCATGTCAAAGAAGACAGACATAAATATCTTACATATGATGTGTTCCGTTCGATGGCATGTGCAAGAAGCCAGATTTTCCACCCACTTTTTCCCCCATCCTTTCCCCCACAAAATGTGGTGGTTCTGATGAGACTACTGATTTATTACCACTTTCCATCAGTATCCTCTGGGTTGTGGCATCTACAACATCTCTGGTATTTGTACGGGCCATCTATAGACGAGGTAACCACTTACCATCGGGTGGTCCTTCTGCTCGTTTTGCCAGATGTCCGTTATCAATAAAAAAAAAAAAAAAAAAAAAAACTGCTATTGATCGATTTAGAGAAAACCTTTATTAATTCAGTTTATAGAATTAAAAAGAAACTTGCTTAAAATTATTTTTCTCTTTATTCTGGTGATCTATGGGAATATTGGTCCCATGATAGAAATATTGTAATGACGTCGTATCGGACATACATGCAGAATTTTCAAATGAAAATGACAAAGAAGTGAGTCAAAAATAGCCCTTTACGGGGTTGTTTTCCATGGGCAGAGTATCTAATAAGTGAGTCATAGAAAGCAAGATATATGTTTTAGAAAGTACGATTTGAATGACCCTTCCATTTTAAATATCAACCAAAGGATTTTCAACTATCACAACCATAAAAATATAAGCGCAAAATCAGAGCCAAAATTTACCTATTATATCGAAATTATAAATATATATTTTTCACTTTAGAAGTTGTTCCCATACTAAAAGCAATTTAATTCCTTACAATAACTACTAAAAATGAATAATGCCTGTCGCGTTGCGCGAAGTACCGGCGTGCGACTCCTGGAAGCCTGTAAAAGTTTATTATTTTCATTTCCGCAGCCTTGGCGTGCTTTCCAGAGCAACTTGCGGCGTTGAGTTCCGCCTCAGTACGTAATGTGCCTCGAGGCTAAGGCGGGGAGAGAGGTGGGGAGCAGGAGTGTCTGTTTACTAGGTGCCAGGTTCCTCTGTCTCACCTGTTATATACGGAATACAGGCGTGAAGCTAAAAAAATATATTTTACTTATAAAAGATCATCCATGTCATCCATCCATCATCATTTTAACTCTTTTACAATACAAAACCAAAACTACATACATAGCTAAACAATTTTTTAGACTATCATGCGTTGTAAGCTTCAAGGACCAGATTATTTTCCAGATTAATAATTTTCTCTTTTACCAACAAAGTGATAATCGAATGCTAATTCTATTGTTACTTGGTGTTCTAGTTGATATCTTCTATTATGGGCTTAAAAATGTTATAGTGAAAATGTTTAAATTATAGAAAATATTAAATAATACACGTTTATTACTTGAAAAAAAGTTTAAAAAGTAAAACTGCTTTAAACTTGTTTATGAAATTAAATCTCATGTGGCTCATACAATAACGAATATATACATAAATTTTTTAATGAGAATCAGAAGATAGAATGAGATAGAAAGGAAAATGCGTACACATCATGTAGCTTATTTTTACTATCAAACCTTTAATTATTCTAATACTCTATATACATATGTCTAGTTTTCCACAATTTATTAAAGAAAGGAGCCACTTTTTTGCTATTTTCCAAATGCTACTGGGTATATCGGAAATGACAATGAATACATTTATTCAGAACTATCCTTTGAAGCCGGTGGTAGCTTTCATGGACATTTTATAATGCGACATCTTTTATATTGGTGACGTTCACGAAAGTACTAACTAATAATAGCTATTTTGAATAAAGAATATTTTTATTTGATTAATAGTATTGTGGCGCTGAATGTCTACGACATTGGTGCGGTTACCTACTGCGTTTATTATGAAACCACAATTAGGTTTGTCAAGTTTCAATTCATCAGGAAGAATGAATTATATTAAATTGTTTTTATTTCTGAGTAGAAATTAACTTTTGTCATACCAGAGAATTGCGGCGTTGAATTCCGCCAGTCAAAATCAGTTTATGTTACCAAAACGGGCTAAGGAGAATATAATTTAATGAATTTAGTTTCCCGAGTAGAAATCGAACCCAAAAACATCGCGTTATCAGTCAAACGCTGTCCCTCTGCGCCACGATGGCCTCTAGCTACTATGAAAAGTCTATATACCTATATAAAAAATCATATTACACAGGACTTTTCCTATTTTGATTTGTATGAAAAAACTGAAAGTCTCTAAGGAGCGCGTTAGTCAAACGGAATATATAGTTGGCTGTGGTAAACCATTTCTTACAATATTCACGGTGACAAGGAAACTTGTTTGTAGCGAAATGTAAAAAGACGAATAAATATATAAAGCTTGAATTGAACTTCATCCATATATAAAAACGGCTATGAAACAGAAGTCAAAAAGAAAATTATATTGTAGAAATTGGAAATAAATTAATTCATATATATTATTTCTTCTATGAAGAAACTAAATTTCGAACCTCTTTTTATGAAAAAGATGCGGACGGTTATGTAATTTGGTATATATATATTGCATATGGAAAAGTGCAAAAATGTAATACCTTATAGAATAAGGCATTACAAATATACTAAATTATTCAAATATATATTGTACACTTATATGTGCTTAGTAGCTTAAAGTAATGCTTAAATTCAATACTCCTAAATATGTTTTCTTTATTGAAATTAAATCCCATAACCATTGCCTATAGTCAGATGTATGTATGTATGCTATTATAAGCAATTTTGAGTCGTCAAACAACATAAAGATGTCAATATTGTCAGTCCTACCGGTAGCTACCATAGTCTTGGAAGGCAGATCTGCTGAGAAGAACTAGAGAGATCTCGACAGTAGCTCTTTTCTAATATAATTTTACGATATATTCACAACTGATCGTAGTTACCTCCTGAATAAGCATCGACAGTATTTAATTCCACACATTAACAAAAAAATGAAATATTTTTTCATCAAAATAAAAAAAATAAGAATCTTTCAGAATAAGAAGCTACATGCTTCATTTTTTGAGATGGTTCACTAAATTTAATGCCCCAGATCTCAAAAGAACCGGCGCAAGAAACTCAACAGCATAATATTCTTTGACAGTATAAAATACTTTTTTCGAAAGTTGCTTAGTTGCTTAGTAGTACTATATAGATATTTAATTTCTACCTAAAATCACCTAGCGTGAAAGGCCACTTTGTTTTTTTTTTATTTATAAATATTTTCTTTCCTCCAAGACCAAGAATAGCTTGTGGAGCGGAAAATAATTATGCGAATCACACAATACGAAAGGACAAACGTTAATTAAGACGATTCTGCCTTCCAATGGAAATGTAAAGTTCGCTTATTTTTAGATTTCTATCTGTGGTATTCAAATACTATTAATTAAACAAAATCTTGCCTAAATACGGTCTTGAAATTAGTTCTAAACACATTTTTTTTGTCTTCACGCTTTATTTAGGGAGGGATATTAAAGCTTCATATTGTTCATCCATACATCGTATGGATAACAACAGGGTCCCTAAACGTCTGCTTGAGTCAAACCCAGATGGCAAACGCAAGGTTGGAAGACCTAAGCTTAGGTGGCTTGATGGAGTAACCAAAGACCTCAAGACCTTAGGCTTCAAAAACTGGAAGAGAGCGGCCTTGAATAGAGAGGAATGGAATAAAGCGTTGAAGGAGGCTAGGGCCCACCGAGGGCTGTACGGCCACTGATGATGATGATGATGATTAAAGCTTCAAAGGCTACTATCATAATATTAGTCTTTGGCTTCTTATACTAATACCAAGTACTTTATGCCTAGCGTTCTAGATAGCCAGGGAGTCCATATTTCTATACATATTTCCTGATATCATTGAAAGTAGAAACCTTTCAGTTTTCCAAGGATTAACTGTACTGGTGTCGGACCTATCGTGTTGTAAGGAGGAGCTCGGTGCATTGTCACTTGCGACCCAAGTATAGTTTAAGGTCCTTTTAAAATGCACTTGCTTCTTCTTCTGTCGCAGCTTGTTTTTCTTCCTAATAAAATTTGAAAAGATTAGATTTTTTCATTATCGAAGTTCAATAGAAATCAAAAATGAAATAGACTTAATCCGACAAGTTCTCGTACGCTAGTATAAGTGCAAAAATAGTATTTTAACTAACAAAAGGGCCATTTTAAAGTTGATAAGGTTATAAATGTATAATGACAAACACAAAATAAATATTTTTTTATACGATGCATACCTTGAATAATGAGAAAGTAACAATAAAACCTTTGCATAATACAAAATTGCTTATGAAATTTTAAATGGGTCTCCTGTAAAGTTGTGCTAATTGCAATTGTACCAGTGTACGTTTGACCTGTCGAATTGTTTACTTACTGCCATTTCGCTGATCTAAATACACAACCTGTTTTATTTTGACGTACAAAGAATGACGTTCATACGACCTTCGAGCTACCAAAATAGTCTAAAAATATTATAAATACGTATTTCCGGTACTTCGCAAAAAACAATGATACATCATCGTCATACTCTTCCATTTTCTGCTCATTTAGTGACTGAGTGTTGAGTGTTGGGCGCCGCCCACCACGTACTTTGCCTAAAAATAATATAAAAATAAAATTTGCCTCAAATGGAATATGAAGCCACACCCACCGAGTATTAAGATGCGTA
This sequence comes from Philaethria dido, assembly GCA_033558755.1. Classification (NCBI taxonomy): domain Eukaryota; kingdom Metazoa; phylum Arthropoda; class Insecta; order Lepidoptera; family Nymphalidae; genus Philaethria; species Philaethria dido. Next base: position 50,009 of record JAKGSA010000684.1, on the reverse strand, counting down.
ACTGCAAGTAATAGCAATATACAAGTAATTATTAATACGTAAAGGAAATATTTAAATCCTTTTTTGAAAGCCATACGCAAGGAAAAAAGTAATATTTTTTTTTAAATGTATAAGAAATGTCTTAAATTAATAAAGTAAATATTATTGTTTTTTAATTATCTCTTATATAGCAGGATAGGCAGAGGGAACCTGAGAACTTAGTGTTAAGACACTCCATTCTCTTTCAACAGTTCCTTTCCCCATTTTCCCCGAATTGAGGCACTCCATTTTCTTAAGATTTTCGTTCCCCAATTTCTACCTTTTGTCTTGTTATACATATTATGTTTGATATTCATTTATATATAAAGTGACATGTTGATAGGTTACTAAGGCAACGTATATTTTACATGTCAAATAATTAAAGCAAATGAGCTCTTTGATTTTCGCGATTATTTAAAATTTTATATTTTAAAATAATTGTAAAAATTATTGTAAAGTGTTCGAAACGTCGGGTTTCCAAAAATGTATTTCCGAATACTAAAATATACGCGATTAATCCATTCAATTAAGTCATTCATTTAATAAATTCAAGTAAACATAGAATTAAGCCTAAATGTCAAAGCCTGCAAATATACTCGTATATCTATCTATATAGAGAGATTCTTACTTCATTACAGCGGCAACTTAACTGCATTATAAACAACGTTAAATATAAGACTCTAGGATGTGAACGCTTTAAAATCTGCATGGATATAGCATTTTTTTTTTTAACTTCACGCTGTATCCCGCATATAGCAGGGTAGGCAGAGGGAACCTGAGAACCTAGTGTTAAGACACTCCGTTCTTCAACAAATTCGTTCCCCACTTTCCGCCAGATTGAGGCATTGCGTGTTGAGTGGCGGAACTCAACGCCGCGCTTTGCCTTGTTACCAAACTCAGAAAATGAAAATACTTCATTTCCTGGAGTGGGAATCGAACCCACAACCCGTCGCTTTACAGTCGCACACTTGTGTCTCTGCGCCACGACAGGCACAAGTGTGCGAATATTAGCATTTTTAAATGCTAATATCAAAAAAAAGTTATTTAATTCAAAATAAAAAGTTATCTGCGTAATATTTATTTATCCTATCTTTAACCGACTGCAAAAAGCGAGAAAATCCTTAATTCGATTGTATTTTTTTGTGTTATCGCATAACTTTTTACTGTATGAACCAATTTTAATGTCAAATCAAATTTGAAATTGTTGCTTGTAGAAAGTAGATATCAAGCATTAAGGTTGCTTGTGGAGTGTAGGGGCGCATTAGAAGAAGATTCCAAATAAAATTAATATGATAAAAATATATACCAAATATCATAAAGTCACCACACATGAATTATATTATTGAGGCCATCATATCGCAGTGTTGGTAGTAGGTTCGATTCCCACTTGGGGGAATGATCATATTTAAAAATTTTTCATGTCTTCGCTCGAGCACGAAAAACTGCTGCCTTGAGTTCCGCCACTATACATGGAATATCTTGGAAAGTGGCCAACAGGATATTTTGACTCGCTCTGACTACCTAGTCGTAAAAAAGGCATGAAACTGAAAAAAATAATAATTTATAGTCTTTTAAGTAACATACAGTAGAATATAAAATAAATGTGTAACGTATATGTAAATAATAATTCACAAGGAATATATCGCGGGAATGTTTTTGTAATTCCTAAGCAAGCCGTTCTCATTATGGAGATGTAAACACTTGAAAACGTGTGTAATCGTCTCTGTAATTGAAATTTAATCAAATATCGAATCTTACAATGTTATATTACGCCTAACGCTACAATGGCACAAAATTAGAATAGGTTAAATTCATACGCGGTAGTTCGGTGTTTGAATTTCACTCGACGTATCTATTAACTTTAGATATAAACTTAAACATATTCTTTAAATCATACTAAGACAATATAAATTTACTTTTCAACGTGATTTCGCGAATAGCAACTATTATTAAAGAATTTTTGGTGGTAGGAGGTTCGTCCTCCGTCTGGCTCGCGACCACTATCATGTCAAAGACGAACCGCCAAATATCTTATGATGTGTTCCGGTTCGATGGCATGTAAGCCAGGTTTTCCCCTTTCCCACCCATTCTTTCCCAAAAATGTGGTGGTTCCGATAGCGGACTACTACATTATCCTCCCCTTCAGTCTCTATCCTCTAGGTTGGCAACGCATCTACAACATCTCTGGTGGTGTAGATATTCATGGGCGAAGGTAACCACTTACCATCAGGTGGTCCTTCTGCTCGTTTGCCATCCGTTATCCATAAAAAAAAAAAATAATATAGTGTCAGGATTCTGCTTTTTATCCAAAATTTAGAAATTGCGTGCCAAGTGACTGAAATCAACGCTGCGTCTTATAGTATAAGAACAGGGAAATAAAAATATTTTAAATATAACATAACACTATATTAGCATACGTCACTTAACGTCTTTAATTTGCAGTATATTTCTAAGTAAACTCGGGTAGGTTTATGTTAAGAGATCTCTTAAAAATACACAAACGCTCTCCTCCACCGCACGAGCTTCTTTCCTCTGCAACAAACATGATCGCATGGTTATTTTAATCTATGTTACAAAACTTACAATTTCTGTCAAAACAAATACAATTTTTTTATTAGCAACGTACAAATAGCCATAACCATTTGCTATCGTAAAGAAAATTAGGCTGTTAAAGTAAATTACTATTATATATATTCGCTTATAAAATATTGATACAATAATCCTACTAATATTATAAATGTGAATGTTTCTTACGATGAATGGATGTTTGTTAGTCTTTGACGTAAAAACTATGTAACAAAGTTAAGTAAAAGCTTACAATAAAACACTAATATAAATCATATTTATAAAATTAAAAAAAAATAAAAAATCTCCTTAAAAAGATCATAACAACAAAAATACGTTGTAAAAAATATATCAGAATTTCAGCGTATGTCGATATAAATTAAGAACGCATGGCTTATTTGGTTACAGCGCTTGAACAGTTTCCAAGAGGTGTCGATTCGAGTCCCGCTAAGTTCCAATTTTTACATGTGTTTTTTAATGTTTTTATATTATGATACATTTAAAATATATATTCAGAAGGAAAGACGTCCGTCCGCAATATCATTTGCGATGATTTCAAGGGTAGTATCATACTATGCCCTTCCTTATCTTTCGTAGTTTTGACTGTCCCATTCTCATAGGAATTCTGAGAGATTATAGCTCTCTCTCTCAGCTCCTAAGCCATGAAGCTACTATGAAGGTACCTATACCTTCATAGTAAACTTCAGCTTTCTACGTGAGAACTGAACCCTTAACCAATCGCGTTTAGACACGTTGTCCCACTGCGCCACGCTATCCTTGATCATTATTATACCCTAATTATTTCGGCCACATGTAATTATTAATGAAACATGAGTATTCAAAGCAACCTTTTTATTTATATAAAGGTATTCAAAATAACCCACAACAAAATAGCGGTGTAACATTAAAAAGTATTAATAAAGTTATTATTTACATCTCTTTGTTCTTGCGATAATTAGGTACTTATAGCTCACAGCGAAAAGGCTTTTGACTTCTTAAATTATCCTTTATTTATAAGCGTAGGGTAATTTTTCTTCCTACACGAGTGATTATATTTATGTTATTTTTATATTTTTGCCCTGGTGGGATGAATTGCGGCGTTTAGTTCCGCTACTCAATACCCAGAAAATCGTGAAATTGCTAGTGAAAACTTTTCGGCTTTTTTAATTATGCTTTATTTACATTTTCTGCTTGAAACAGAAACATTCTATGATGACGGGCCTTTTTTCTTTCCCTTTTCATTGTGGAGAAATTAAAATAACTTAAATACGATTCCCAAGAAGGAATCGAACTCATAAATTACAATTTTAGCCTTTACTAGTGACCCCGTTGACGCGTTAACAACGCGTTGTCTTTAGCAATGTATATGTCACTTTATATAAACATGGATGTCATACATGATAGTGTGTGTAACATTTATTTTATTAACTTAATATACTTTTTATGCATTATTTAAAAAAAATATTATCATTCTGCACTCCTTCTCTATATAAACTATAAGTGTGCCAAGTTTCATGCTCCTGCATCCGTATAATTTTCGTAAAAAGGGGTACAAAGTTTTTGCTTCACGTATTTATATACTTAGCGTTTATAATCGGGCAATGTCCCACTGCACCAAGATGACCATTAAATAAAACATATCATCTTCAATAAAAATCTCTATTCTATCAATTTAAAGGAAGGGAAGGATAAAATCTAAATGAAATTTGATGTATTATTTAGATAGAGCCATTCAGTTATACTGCCGGTACAAAGTTAACTTATGCAATACTCTATGGGATCATATGGTTTGCAAGTAATTACGTTTTTTGAGTTAAAATATACGTATACATATTTTTTTAGTGTTATTCTGTCGTTAAATGAATTTGGCAAGCCTTTGAGATCATTTATGAACATCCAGTATGAGAATGAGCTCTTGATGTAAGTGCTGTTTAAGTTTTTCGTCTTTTTGGGAACGGAGTATCTTAACATTGGGTTCTCAGGTTCCCTCTGCCTACCCTTCTATGTGCGAGATACAGATTGAAGCTTAAGAAAATATTGTCTTTTTGATATAAATACTGTAATATCTTGAATTGGATCGAAAATGAAGAACGGAGTGTCTTGACGCTAAAACCTTTCTGCCTCCAACTACCGCGTATTGTATGGCGGAACTTAGCACCGTGGTTTGTTTTAATAGAGCAAAGAAATCACGTTTACAATTCGATGCTGATCCATTACACCAAGATGGGATCTTAAAACTTTAAAGTGATATTTTTACAAAAATCTAGATAATTCCTATTCCAATTACCGCAAATAACTCTGATAATATCACTTGTCGATTCGTATTACAGAAGTTATCTCAAATGATGACTATTTTAAACTTGATAAGTCTTAAGTCCATTTAATTTTATACTTAAATAATTTTTTATTATACCTTTGCATTTATTTAAAGAACTACACCGAAAGATAAATCATTACCTACATAATCATATTTCACTTAATAATTAAGAGGCGAATATGGCGCAGTATGCGAGCGTCAGTCTATAAATGCAATTGTTGTTGGTTTAATTTTCAATCATGGAAGAGATTAGATATATTAAATTATTTTTATTGCCCCGTTTTGGTGGAACAAAGAGCGGCGTGTATTGAATACGGGCGGATAGCTACTTTAAGCGAAAAAAAATGTTTATTTAATGAGCTCTTTGATTTTTTCGATTTTTACACATATTAAATGAAACTATTTTAAACCAATTAATCACGTATATTTTAGTATTTGGAAATACATTTTTGGACTACCTGTGAATACGGACTATCGTAAAGTGTGTGAAAAGTCAGGTTACCAAATATGTTTCTTAAATATGGTTCTTCAAAAGGGGAATAAATAGGTTTTTGAAGGGTCGGCAACGCGTAAGTGATGCCCCTGGTGTTGCAAGCGTCCATAGGCCACGGTAACCACTTACCATCAGGTGGGCCGTGTGCCTTGTTGCCACCGTCGTGGTATAAAAAAAAAAAATATGTATTTCCAAATACAACGCTGTTAATCCTGTTAAAATAGTTTTATTTCATATGTTTAGTTAACATTACAACACTAACTCTTTTGTATTATGCATTACTTTAAAAGAATGTTAGCATTCTGCATTCTTTCGCTATATAAATTATAAGTGTACCAAATTTCATGCTCCTCCGTCCGCGTAATTTTCTTAAAAAGGGATCCAAAGTTTTTGATTTATACATAGATTTCAAAATAAAGTAACATAATATTATTTCATGTTATTATTAACGATAATTTACGCGGAACTTTCTTCCGCGGACTCTCCAATTGTGGAATGATCTTCCTGCCGAGGTTTTCCCAGAGGGCTACAATATGGGGTTCTTCAAAAGGGGAATAAATAGGTTTTTGAAGGGTCGGCAACGCGTAAGTGATGCCCCTGGTGTTGCAAGCGTCCATAGGCCACGGTAACCACTTACCATCAGGTGGGCCGTGTGCCTTGTTGCCACCGTCGTGGTATAAAAAAAAAAAAAAAAACATCATATTCTTTTTAGTTTCGCAAATACCAAAAGGTTACATTTCATTCAGCCTTTGAAGTTCTTAAAAGATTATTTCTTCATATGGATAATCAGACCACATTTACTTTTATCTAATCCTGATTTAGAAAATCGAAAAAAATCCCTGACGTTGAAAATTGTATTCTGTTGAATTTTAACCGATACTTTCTTAATAAATTAAAAAAAAAACGTTTACTTTTTAATTATATCGTGTATTTGTATAAAAAATATCTTTAACAGTACATAATAAGGATTTTAACAGAAAAATAAAATCGACTTTAACTAAATTTAATTATTACGAATAACTCAAAAACTACTACTTAGATCTAAACTAAATTTAATTGGAACCACATCAAATATAAGAAACACGAAAATTAGACCACCCAATAAAAAGTTATGCGGTATATACATACGTAGCTTCACGCTGTAACCCGCATATAGCAGGGTAGGCAGAGGGAACCTAGTATTAAGACACTCCGTTTCCCACTTTCCGCTGAATTGTGGCTTTGCCTTGTTACCAAACCCAGGAAATGAAAAAATCCACTTCCTGGGGTGGGAATCGAACCCACAACCTGTCGCGTTTACAGTCGCACGCTTGTGCCTCTGAACCACGACAGGCGTTAAGTTATGCGGTAACACACATAAAAAATACAGTCAAATTGAGGACTCTTTTAGAAGTTGGTTAAAAATACATACATATATTTGCGTCAAAATATCGATTTTAATGTCATCATAGTGTAATTATAACGTAATTGAATGAAAATGACGGTTCCATATGGGAATTTCTGAGGGAAATACCTATTTTTCTAGTGCTTGTTTATTATATTAGGGGCTTAACCAGATTTAGATAAAGTGCGGTGTTAAATTACGTAATAAATGTAGCTAAATAAATGGAAGTAGGGAATGATTTGATGGAGCAACCTTTAGTTTACTATAACTACCTCTTCTAAAGTCTGTCATGGCGCAGAGGCACAAACGTGCGACTGTAAACGCGACAGGTTGTGGGTTCGATTCCCACTCCAGGAAGGGGATTTTTCATTTCTTGGGTTTGGTAACAAGGCAAAAGCGCGGTGTTGAGTTCCACCACTCAGCACACAATGCCTCAATTCGGCGGAAAGTGGGGAACGGAGTGTCTAAGCACTAGGTTCCCTCTGCCTATCCTACTATATGCGGGATACAGCGTGAAGCTATACATAGCTTACATAGCTACATTCAAGTCAAAGTCAAATAATTTTATTCAAAATAAGAAGTTACAAGCTTCATTTTTTGAACGTCAAATAATTTACCACCGGTTCACTAAATTTAATGCCTCAGACCTGAGAAGAACCGGCGCAAGAAACTCAGCGGGACTATACAATGTACCTCTTCTAATCGAGGATGATTAAACCAGATAGTTCAATATTTGAATCCTATAATAATATCAAAATATTCCCATAAATTGGCTTACCGCCAAAGAGAGTTATTTCGTCCCATTTCGTCTTTGATTTCTAAACCGGAAACTTTGGCATTCCATACTTTTATAGTTAAAAAAGGTTACGCTTTGAAATAAAACATGCTTGTAGTACGTTAAAATAATAGTTTGAGACACTTCTGATGTTGTTTTGCAAAACCAAACTATATTTTTGAATTTTATATGTAAGTTAGTTGTTCAGTTTTATTCTTACATGAAATTTTTAAAAATATAGAGAAGATGATGATGATGAGAGATAAAAAATATAGCAAATACTTTAAATCCCTTTTTACGAAAATTACGCGGACGACGCGACAGGTTGTGGGTTCGATTCCCACTCCAGGAAATGTTAGTATTCTCATTTCCTGGGTTTGGTAACAAGGCAAAGCGCGGCGTTGAGTTCCGCCACTCAACACACAATGCGTCAATTTGGCGGAAAGTGGGGAATGGAAATGTTGAAAGAGAATGAAGTGTCTTAACACTAGATTCTCTGGTTCCCTCTGCCTACCCCGCTGTATGCGGGATACAGCGTGAAGTTAAAAAAAATATATATAATTTTAAATCTAATAAAATTCGAATCTATAATTATCAACTATTATATTTATGGGCAAAAGTCAAAAGTCAAAGATTGAAATAGAAAATCACACCAGTGCACTATCTCTCAGGTCACGTTACTGACTCGACGGCATCCGACAGCCCCGCATGTAAAACAATAGACATTGTAACATAATGTTATTCATATATTTCATTAGATACAATAGGATTATGTCATGAAATATGTTCATTAAGCGATTCTCTTTGAAGTCTCCTTTTGTTGGTGCTTTTATTATTATAAAGTATAGAATTAACTTTTTATTTGCCTAATTTAGTAACAATTGCCTTTTATGAAAACAGTATATCGATAATCAAATGTATTCCATAATAATATTTAATTTTACCAGAAAGTTAGTAATTATTGGCTAACCTAAATTACTCTATAGCTTATAATGAAAATGAGTCCAAAAAATAATTGATGTCAAATCAATAAGTTACTTTGGTATGATATTAAAGTATCTTCAATCATTTCTATCATTTGCGAGAAAGACGGAGAAAACGTAGTGTGAAGACACTCCGTTCATAGCTTTTTATTCGAATTAAAATCGTGCCTTTTACATACAGCTTCACGCTGTATCCCGCATATAGCAGGGTAGACAGAGGGAACCTAGTGTTAAGACACTCCGTTCCCTACTTGGTTAAGAAAGCAATGATTTGAATTAATTTCAAAAATAAACGTTCCTCCGAAATAACTTTTTAATCTCATAATAATGTTGACGATTTCTTATTATAAATATGAAAAATAAGTTATCGAACTGCAACAGTTCAAATTTGTGGTTGATGAGAAAGTTTCTATTCGCAACAACAAAGTATTAATCCTTAGTTGTTTAAAACAGCAATTCGATAAGGAAATTCTATAAAGTTTGGAATATTGTGATAAGTATTTCAGTCTTTTATCAGTAGTGCTATTTGAATTCTTATAATACAATCAAATATTTTTACGTAAAGGCGAAAGTTGTGGGTGGATACATAGGGAAGAGATTATACTTAAAAAGACAAAGCACGAAGTTAAGCTTATAAATAGATATATTTTTTTTTTTTATGGATACCGGATGGCAAACGAGCAGAAGGACCGCCTGATGGTAAGTGGTTACCTTCGCCCATGAACATCTACAACACAAGAGATGTACTAGATGCGTTGCCAACCTAGAGGATACAGATGGAAAGGGAGGATAATGTAGTAGTCCGCTATCGGAACCACCACATTTTGGGGAAAGGATGGGTGGGAAAGGGGAAAACCTGGCTTACATGCCATCGAACCGGAACACATCATAAGATATTTGGCGGTTCGTCTTTGACATGATAGTGGTCGCGAGCCAGACGGAGGACGAACCTCCTACCACCAAACAAAACGTAATGTAAACTCATATTCTGTATTTTAAGTAGTGGTCGTCCTATTAATTATCACATAAGTTTCGCGGCTTATAGTGCTAGATTTAATGAAACATTCTATGGTAACAAATTAAATAATATATATATTTTTTAGCTTCACGCTGTATCCCGCATATAGCAGGGTAGGCAGAGGGAACTAGAGAACCTAGTGTTAAGACACTCCATTTTCTTTGAGAATTGAGGCATTGCGTATTGAGTGGCGGAACTTAAGGCCTCGCTTTGCCTTATTAGCAAACACAAGAAATGAAAATACTAAATTTTACATTTCCTGGAGTGGGAATCGAACCCACAACCGGTCGCGTCTACAGTTTTTCTTAAATAAATTGCACTAAAGCTTGATTTTAGACATGTATAGCAAACTCCACACGAAAAAAACATGTTTTATTTCATATATATGTATATGACTTTTTAATTACAGTTCCAAGTAAAAATATAATGATTTAACATGATTTCGCAAAACAATAATAACAAAGATCATTCATTCCACACAATTTACATAAAGTTTAAGTTTACATACAAAATTATAGTTCCACAGTCCCAGGTAAAGTTGTCCCAGAAAATTACTAGTCAATCGTTACTCTACCCCGCAGGGGGCGCCCTTGCGCCTGTCGGCATCCTCTCAAGCAGCCAGTTAGTGCTTGCATTTCGCAGCGACTGAGCACCCTCTTCCCTCACCCCCCCGGTGTCGCTGTAAAGACCGCTAGGGTCAACAGCATGTGTATCCATTCGAAAAAAAAAAAAAAAAAAAAAAAAAAAAAATCGTTACTCTGATTGAGTGCGCAAACTTTGTATACACTCCTGAGCTTCCTTCCAACTCTACGTAACTCGCTTTTGGTGAATTAACTGCACATACATACATACATACTTGTATGTATGTATGAAGGTTAGCAGTTTGTCTAATTTTGTATTACTATTTAGTGTCTTGCGTCTTTAGTATTTGAAACGATAAACGCCTGTCGTGGCGCAAAGGCACAAGCGTACGACTGTAAGCGCGACAGGTTGTGGGTTCGATTCCCACTTCAGGAAATGTTAGTATTTTCATTTTCCTGGGTTTGGTAATAAGGCAAAGCGCGGCGTTGAGTTCCGCCACTCAACACGCAATGCCTCAATTCGGCGGAAAGTTGAGAACGGAATTGTTGAAAGAGAATAGAGTGTCTTAACATTAGGTTCTCTGGTTCCTCTGTCTCTGTCTGTTCCAGCGTGAAGTTAAAAAAAAGAAAAGAAAACGATAATTTATCGATTTCAAAAAAAAAGGAAAGTTCTCAATCTCAATCTAATTTAAAATTTTTAACATGTGAACCAATTTTTAAGATTTCTTTTTTATATGCTATGGATAACTAGTGCCTATGATATACCATTTAAATTGAATTAAGTTTTGACAAGTAGTTTTTGAGTTATTCGTATTATTTTACTGTTATCTTTTTTGTTACTGTCATGTTACTTTTTTATGCATTTTATATATATATATTTTTTTTTGAATCTTCTCGACTTTTTCACAGCTTAACGCCGTTTTCGCGTTTCGTGAGAACCTAGTGTTAGGACATCCCGTTCCCCATTTTCAACTCGAAATGAAGACACCATATGCTGAGTGGCGGAAGTCAACGTCGTTTTGTCTTACCAGAGCGGGTAAACGAAAATAATTAACATATAATCAATACCAAGTATTATTTCCCCAAGTGGGGATTGAACCTACAATCAATCATGCAAGATAGCCTCAATGGGCGTTATGGCGATATATTGTTCATATTGAAATTAATATAAAAATATTCGTCATATTCGCGTAGTCAGAAGAAACGGGAAGAATAAATTATTATTAAGTACATTTTTCCAGATAGTTCCTAGCCTCGCCATATAGGCGTCAATGTAATCGGACTATAGAATTACTAGCTACTGCTCGCGTCTTTGCCCGCGTAGCATATTGATAAAACTAAAATCTTTATAAATTGTAGATTTTATGTTATTTTGATTTATAAGCTGTATCACATATACATACATACCTATATATAAGTTAACGCCTGTAAGCGCGACAGGTTGTGGGTTCGATTCCCTCTCCAAGAAATGGGTTTTTTCATATCCTGGGTTTGGTAACAAGGCAAAGCGCGGCATTGAGTTCCGCCACTCAGTTCGGCGGAAAGTGGGGAACGGAGTGTCTTAACACTAGATTCCCTCTGCCTACCCTGCTATATGCGGGATACAGCGTGAAGCTATGTACTTTCTTTTAGTAGTTTTTGCGCGAAAAAGTAACAAATATTCATCTACCTTTATCAACTTTCGCATTGTCATATTATTAGGATTTAATGGAAAGTATAATAGTTGTAACAGCGCGGCGTTGAGTTCCGCAAGTTAACACGCAGTGTCGAACAGAGTGTGTGGACACTATGTTCTTCTAATGTACCTGTTATGCGGGATAAAGCGTGAAACGTTACACTAGACTAATACTATGAGAAGCTCAACAATTTCAATATCTGGCTACCTCTCTCTAATCAACATTGTCAAAATCATTAAGCTTTCTAGTTGTAACATGGTCTAGCCTATGAATGTAATATAACTTAGAACCTTGCATCTATAATAGAAATATGTGGGCCATCGTGTCGCAATGAGACAAAGTCTTAATATTCAAGATTTTAATTAATATTATTAATTAACGTTGTTTGTAGGTTCGATGCCAACTCGGTGAAATTTTTATTTAAATTGTTTTCATTTTTTACTAAAAAATCGTGGCGTAAACTTAAGACTACAACTTAGAACTATAAACGTAAGGAATTCCATATAATGTACATACATACATACAGCTTCACGCTTTGTCCCGCATATAGCTAGGTAGGCAAAGGGAACCTAGTGTTAAGACACTCCGTTCCCCACATTCCGCCGAATTGAGGCATTGCGTGCTGAATGGCGGAACTCAATGCCACGCTTTGCCATGTTACCAAACCCAGGAAATGAAAAATTCCATTTCCTAAAGTGGGAATCGAACCCACAACCTGTCATGTTTACAATGGCACGCTTGTGCCTCTGCGCCACGACAGGCGTTAGCCATTATATTTAGGACGATTTTGATATAAAGTATATTATTTTCATTTAAATTTAAGCAAACAAAATGTAACTTCATCTTAGAGTACAATTAATCCCTTAAATTGTTCTTGGCACTTATTTACTTATCGAATTTCCTCCACAAATTGGCTGCAATTTAGTTTACAGGATTTAAATTTATTAAATGTTTTCACCTTAAAAGATTGTCTTTTTGCTTTTTAACCGACTTTCATAAGTTTTTAGTATTTTTTTGTAAATATAGATTGCCCATGGACCTTATATTTTTGAGTTTCAATTGCCTTATTTAGCTTCAAATTCATTTTGTAAAGGATTAAAAATAATGGAAGAGAATGAAATTGAAAATCACAATATTTGAGATCTTAACAAAAGAAAAAGAAAATTGACTTCGTATATATTAATATATTTATGAAGTCAATTTTCTTATGAACTAAAAATATTTTTCAACAAATATTTCAAAAATTGTTTCCAAATCTTACTAAATTTAAATGGGGCCACATCAAAAGCACTCGCTATCATATAAATAAAGACTCATCAAAATTTATTCACCCAGCAAAAAGATAGAGTATTCTCTATCTTCCTCATTTTTTCAAGTTGGTTAACGAAACAGGAGTCCAAAGCATATCGTAACTTCAATTTTATTAGAATCATTTATAAAATGTATAGATGCTGATGGAAAAAAGGGGCAAAGATTGCCACCGCGTCTCTATGGAATATTCAAATTTAAACATCAATAGCGGGGGTGGTTGGTTAAATAACAAAACAAAGTGCTTTTACATAAAAATTTGATAGGCTTATTTAAGGAAGTCTATTATTAATATTATAAATACGTCCTTGGTTTGTTCGAATTCATTATGTTATATTTTAATTTCATTGTACTATATTCCACATCCTCATATTGTATTCGTATGTATTACAGAAAGATCTCGACTATTTAATTTATTAATACACGCTAACAAATATATTAACGCCTGTCGTGGGGCAGAGGCACAAGCGTGCGACTGTAAACGCGACAGGTTGTGGGTTCTATTCCCACTCCAGGTAATGTAAAATTTAGTATTTTCATTTCTTGGGTTTGGTAACAAGGGAAAGCGCGGCGTTGAGTTCTGCCACTTAACCTCAATGCCTCAATTTGGCGGAAAGTGGGGAACGGAAATGTTGAAAGAGAATGGAGTGTCTTAACACTAGGTTCTCTGGTTCCCTCTGCCTACCCCGCTATATGCGGGATACAGCGTGAAGTTAAAAAAAAGTAAATATACACACACTAAACGAACAAAATCCCGTTGAAAATCCGTTCATAGAATATTTTACATGAAGTTCTTCCCATAATCATCGACTCACTGAGGACAATGCACGCTCGAAACCAAACTACTGTACATATATACTTAAATTTGGCATGTAAGTTACGCACATAACTGGAAAGTCACTTCTCACACTGCGTGTCATACTGAGTGTCAGGACACTTCTCGTCACAGACCGTTCTCTGCTTTCTGCACGAAATTGACAATATGTTTGAGTGATTGAACTCAACGTCGTCCTTTATCGAACCAGAGAACCCAAAATAGCCACGCGTGTTACTGTAAACGCTACAGGTTGTGGGTTCGCTTCCCACTCCAGCAAAAGAAAATATGGAATATTTATAATAATTGATATTTCATATTTTAATTTCCTCGCTCTGGTAGCAAGGCAAAGTGCGGTGTTGAGTTCCGCCACTCAGCACACAAGCCCTAATTCGGTGGAAAGTGAGAAACGGCAATCTTAAGAGAACAGAGTGCCCTAACACTAGGCTCTAAGGTTCTCTCTACCTAACCTGCTATATGCGGGATACAGCGTGAAGCTTAAAAAAAATCCATTGTTCCAAAATTTATCATACAATAAAAACGAAAGTGAATTATACTTCTATTTTAAAATGTTTTATCATCTTATGAGCATTCAACTAAACGTCATAAACAAAAGGCAACTGCGGCTATTCTCAATGTATCTCGTAAACATGAGTAGTAAAATTTTGAGTGTTAGTATTTTATGATGCTTTTGTAGGGACTAATACATTTTTTATATTCATTTTATCTGTTAGTCGCTTACGACTGCGGATTCATTCAATGATCTCATTTTCTTATAGTAAAAGATTAAAATATTTAGAACGTGATGGCGCAGTGGAAGGGTATCGCACAGCAAACATGATTGGTCTAGGTTCTGTTTTCCTAATGAAATTAATACGTACATACATAGCTTCACGCTGTAACCCGCATACAGCAGGGTAGGCAGAGGGAACCTAGTGTTAAGACACTCTGTTCCCCACTTTCCGCCGAATTCAGGCATTGCGTGCTGAGTGGCGGAACTCAACACCGCGCTTTGCTTTGTTAACAAACCCAGGAAATGAAAAGTTCCATTTCCTGGAGTGGGAATCGAACCCACAACCTGTCGCATTCACAGTCGCACGCTTGTGACTCTGAATGAATTAATAAACTGATTAATAAAATTAATGTTAAAATTATTATCATTTCCTCACTGTGGTTAGATATCAAGCGGTGCTTAATTCCACCACTGATTTGACACTAGATATTCTTTACTTATACTATGCGGGAAAAAGGGTGAAGTACCTTCTTTTTTTTTCTTAAAAAAGAAAACGTTAAATACTAATTATTATTTTTTTAAAATATATATCACTTGGTATCTTTAACAATATTTAAAAAATAATTTCAATCTTCCACGAATGTGTTTCTTACATATAATATATATTTTTATTTGTATTTATTCATCCAATTTGCGTGAAATATTCATTCTTTATAAGCATACTTTATAAATTCATCGTCCTCGAAAAAATATATTTATGCTTCACGTTTTCTCCCGCATAAAGGTAGTCAAAGGGAATGTAGTGTCAAGACATTCCGTTATCCACTTCCTTCTCGAAATCGAGACATTGCGTGTAGACTTACTGACGGAACTCAACACCGCTTTTTGCCTTAGAGTAGAGAAATTAAAGTTATCGTCATATTGTAACTAAAATATACAAAACCCATAAAAAAAGTTGAAGTCTATTATTATTACTTAATTGAGTAGTTTTTGAGTAAAAAAATAACAATCTTTCATCCATTATCTCCGTTATGCACTTGTAATATTAGTAGAACTTTATTTATTGATGACAACAGTGAAATGGATTCCGGCGGAAAATGGAATATAGAGTGCCTTAAAACTAACTTCTCTCTCCTTACCCTGCTTTGCAAAAAAAGCGTTAGACTAAGGAAAACAAGAATATTTAGCCAAATATAGAAAATAGCCAAACACGCAATGCCTCAATTCGGCGGAAAGTGAGACGACACGGAGTGTCTTAACAATAGGTTCCCTTTACCTACCCTGCTATAAGCGGGATACAGCGTGAAGCTATGTATGTATATATGTACATATAGAAAAAAAAATTGTTAATCCGATTACAATGTATGTAATTAGAATAACAAAGTTACTTCGCCAAGTTTAAGTTAACTGAATCAATATCTGTTAAGCACTATGCAAATCTACAGAAAGCGACGTCTAATACAATTTACTTAATGAAATGTAATTGCTCTATTGCGATGGCTCAGGGGCGAACTTTTACGAAGTACCTACCAATACAATAATCAAATTATTTGTATACAAATGTATATGCATGTATTAATTATATTAAGTTAACACGCTTGTCGTGGCTCAGAAGCACACGAGTGATTGTAAAGGCGACAGGTTGTGGGTTCAATTCCCACTCCAGGAAATATAAAGTTTAGTATTTTTATTTTCTGAGTTTGGTAACAAGGGAAATCGCGGCGTTGAATTCCGCCACTCAACATACAATGCCTTAATTTGGCGGAAAGTGGGGAATTGGATGGAAACACTAGGTTCTCAGGTTCCCTCTGCCTACTCTGCTACATGTGGGATACAGCGTGAAGTTAAAAAAAAAACAAAATTTTAATTTTATAGTCAACATGAAGCGAACACGAAACAAAGTCGCGATATAAAGCTAGTATTTGATACAACACAATAAATAGCTTTTTATTAAGACTTTCGCTTTTTTCCGTATAGCATAACCAACAGAATACCAAAAGAGTAGAGTAGCAGAACTCTTTTATTCTAAGAGTGGGAATCGAATCCTCATCTTATTGTGTTAAAAGTCACTATCCCACTGCACCACGACAGCGAATATATTTAAATTTGCATATCAGTGCAATGCGTCAATTCGGCGGAAAGTGGGTAACGGAATTGTTGTAAGAGAACGCAATGTCTTAACAGGTTGTCAGGTTCCCTCTGCCTACTTTGCTACATGCGGGATACAGCGTGAAGCTAAAAAAGACATAAAAATAATATTAAATTCTATCGAGGCTATCATGTTGCAAAAGGACAGCGTTTGACTGTAAACGTGATTGATTACGGGTTCGATTCACATTTGAAGGAATGATTTTATGTAAATTATTTTAATTTCTCCGCTCTGGTACAATAAAACGCGGCGTTCAGTTTCGCTACTTAACACGCAATGTCTCAAATTCGAATGGTAAGCGGCGAAAGCAGTATCTTAACATTATGTTCCCTGTTATGGGTAACATAATATATATTATAAAATATTGAACAAAAGGTAGCAAACACAATACCGTGTCAGTTTTATTTTATAGCCTTTTAGTTTAGGTTTAAAATGTGTTACTAGAATTTATTATAACAACTTTAAAAACTTTCAATTTTTAGTTCTGTTCAATTCTTTAGTTATGGCTTTAGAAAGTGCTAGTTGAGCACAAATCATTTCGCCAATGACACATTATATGGAGAAGACATAAAAGAGATTTACTCGTAAAAAAGTATCAAAAATAGCAGAGAACTTCTTAGCATTTCGTGTATCTTAAGGAAGGTAGAAGGCAGAGGAGCTCGAAGCAGTATATGGGACTTGTCGCCCAAGTGTAGGCTTAAGGTTCCCTTCAATTTCAACTTCTCTCTCTACCTGACCACCTATATCTTCTATTTTTTTAACTGTACGGTATATTTCGCATATAGAGGGAACCTGAGAACCTAGTGTTAAGACACTTCGTTCTGTTATGATCCGTTCTCCAATTTCTGCCATATTGAGACTTTGCGTGCTGAGTGGCGGAACACAACGCCGAGCTTTGCCTTGTTACTAGAGCGAGGAAATGAAAATACATAATATTAATTATTAAAAACCTTTAATATTCTCATTTCCTGGAGTGGAAATCGAACCCACAACATGTACAATATTTGTATTCTAGTACTACAAGTATATTATAGTGAATTTAAGGAACTCAGTTGACAATTCAATTCGCACTTGGCAGATTGATTTAACTACGTAATAGGGGAGGAGTATTTAATTTGTTTCTATTAGTTTGTGGTTGCTTTAGTTCTGTAAACAGTCTATTACAATGTAAGTTTAACTTTGAACTAATCTAGCATATATTCGTTTAAAGTATTTTTGATATATTTTTCTGGCGTAAAGAAGAGAAATCGGAGAGATTTTAATAATCATTATAGTCTTACTTCTTATATATATATATATAATTTTATTTACATAATAAAATTTTGATAAGTAAAACGAGATAGTTTGTGAACTGGATTACCACTCGGGGAAAGGGTTATATTTAAATTATTTTAGTTTTTCAGCTCTTTTAAGACAACGCACAGCGTTTAGTTCCGCCATTCAACACGCATATATGGAAAAAACGTGAAAATTCTTTCGGCATATTTAAATTTACTGATATTTCTTATCCCCCTACATAAAAGGGCAGGCAAAGGAACGTAGTGATAAAAACGGAGAAACTGTTCTCTACCATCCGTTTAGTGTTAAAGATATTCTTAAACATATTGAATATTAAGGCAATGCGCAAATAAAGATTCAAGTACAGTTCAAACATAGATTAATAGTTGTAAAAGTCGGTCCCGACTCACGGCGCCGTCGTGTCTGTACCGTCGACCTTCCGTCGGATGACGACCTTTTAGGAAATACCGCAGTCCTTGCAGTTTTCAAGGATATGTTGTTTTCCTATAATGATTTTTGATATAATGTTTGATTATTGACATCGTGGTACAATTGCTATATCTATATGTATAAAACTCTTGCGTTACTGAGTGACTGACAGACAATGTGTAATCGAAATAATTGTCCATAATAAGCTGAAATAAGGCATGTAGGCTTCTTGGGGAGTGTAGATTAAAACAGGAATTAACAAGATTTTATAACACCTGTCGTGACGCAGAGGCACAAGCGTGCGACGGTAAACACGACAGGTTGTGGGTTCGATTCGCACTCCAGAAAATGTTAGTATTTTCATTTCCTGGGTTTGGTAAGAAGGCAAAGCGCGGCGTTGATTTCCGCCACTCAACACGCAATGCCTCAATTTGGCGGAAAGTGGGGAACGGAATTGTTGTAAGAGAACGGAGTGTCTTAACACTAGGTTCTCAGGTTCCCTCTGCCTACCCTGCTATATGTGGGATACAGCGTGAAGTTAAAAAAAAACAAGATTTTAATTTTATAGTCAACATGAAGCGAACACGAAACGAAGTCGCGAGATAAGCCTAGTATTTGATAAAACACAATAAATAGCTTTTTATTAAGACTTTCGCGTTTTTCCGTATAGCATAACCAACAGAATACCAAAATAGTAGAGTAGCAGAACTCTTTTATTCTAAGAGTGGAAATCGAATCCTCATCTTATTGTGTTAAACGTCACTATCCCACTGCAACACGATAGCGAATATATTTAAATTTGCATATCAGTGTAAGAAATTATTTTAATCCTAAATGCTTAATAATATATTTAAAATACGCCGAGAGTTCAAACGCATTACTTGATGGCGGTCCAAACTCTGCTACGTAAACTTTTTTTTTTAAGTTCACGCTGTATCCCGCATGTAGCAGGGTAGGCAGAGGGAACCTGAGAGCCTAGTGTTAAGACACTCCGTTCTCTTTCAAAATTTCCGTTCTCCACTTTCCGCCAAATTGAGGCATTGCGTGTTGAGTGGCAGAACTCAACGCCGCGCTTTGCCTTGTTACAAACCCAAGAAATGAAAATACTAAATTTTACATTTCCTGGAGTGGGAATCGAACCCACAACCTGTCGCGTGTACAGTCGCACGCTTGTGCCTCTGCGCCACGACAGGCGTTACTTGCTTGCTTGCTACGTAAACTTTTGTACACGAAATTTATTAATTTCTAATTAAAGGTAATAGGGCTAAATACTAGCACTTCAATTAAAACTCTCTTAAAAA